>JASSUY010008212.1:0-24454 GCA_032466535.1 Forpus xanthops | reverse complement strand
TTGGTCAGTTTGGGTCAGGTGTCCTGTCTCTGCTCCCTCCCAGCTTCCCCTCCTCCCTGGCAGAGCATGAGGCTCAGAAAGTCCTTGGTCATACAAAACATTACTAAGCAGTAACTGAAAACATCTGTGCTGTCAGTGCTGTTCCCAGGCCAAAAGTCAAAAATACAGCACTGCACGAGCTACCAAGAAGGAGAAAAATGACTGCTGCTGCTGAATCCATGACACACTGTGACCTCTTTTCAGTGAAAACTTAGAGCTATGGACACCAAATAACTTCTCCAGTGTCTCTCTTCTGCTCAGAAAATTGCAGGACATGTTTGAAATTCAGATTATTATTCAGAACTGTTCATTGAGCTAAGCACACTTTGGGCAAAGAGTTCAGCCCCTGAGCCTTTTGGCTCTCTGGCTGCTTGCTGGTAAGTGCAGCATCAATTTGCTTGTGTCAGATCCCAAGTTATCATTTCCAGATGCCCAACAAGCCTTTACAAATTGAAACCTAAGTGATGTGGAGATAGCCACAAAGGCATGCCCAGTATAAGCCTTCACACAAACAAATATGATGATCAGCATATCTGGATCTGACACACTGAAAGCCAAAAAGGCAAAAAAATAAAAGATCACCACTGTGAGCCTATCTAGAAAACCATCAATACAGGTCTTAATTCTGTCAGCAGAATAATTATAGATACATCATGAAGAATTCACACAGGCAGGCAGACAGCATTACCGTCTTTACAGAAGGCAAGTTAGGGTTTAATAGGAATAAATATACTTCTGCAGATATTTTGCCTCATCCTATGGCATTTACCAGCGAATTATTTTTTTCTAATGGATGGCTTAAAAGGCTTCATGTAATTGATTCATTCCTTCTATTTTTCTATGGCATTTTGGAGTTATTTCTACAGACTATTTTTGGCTTCCCTCCTACCAGCTTTGCCTGACACTAGCCTAAGGGGTTTCTGCATTTGAAATCGACAATTGCAGAAATCTCTTTAAACTTTAGTTCTCTATCTTTATTTTTACTCTTCGTCTACATTGCCATAACAGCAGTCTGCATTTTGCTTTAAGAAGCCCACTGGGCATGATTTACTTTATTCCCTAAAGTAGGAAAAAGTTAGAACTTTCAGGGAACTAGGTTGAATTTTCAAGCAATATCCAAGTAATACATAACCTTACTCACCTGCCACATCCCTTGAGAGCCCAGCAGAACCCGCACTGCTTAGGGAGACCTGGGCCAGATTTATTAAATACACCAGAGACACAGCTGCTCTGTGCCCACATGCCGGAGGAGACAAGGCAGGAGGGTGCTCTCTATTTCTTGCTTCAGGTCCCACAGCAGCCACTCTGCGCCAGTACACAACTGGGTTTTGTGCGTGCGTGTGTGTGTGTATTTAAATTGTTCTGTGCACCTCAGTAATACTATTGTTTGGCTATAAAAATCAAAGTTGCCTCTAGCCATGTACAGTTTTGTGCTCATACTGCACATACGATGATAGGAATAGCATAGCATTATTTTATACAGCATATTCCAGACTTTGTGTGATTCCAGCCAGCAGAATATGTAAAACTAAAGATTTATATTGTTTTAACATCTCTTTAGATAGCTATTTCAAGAATGGTTTAATATGAGGGAGGAAAGCTTGCCAATCCCTCAACAAACTTCACAAATAAATAAAAAATAAGAACACTACTCCAATACATATGTAGTTCTAATTATAAGTCTTTTGATTCCATTTCATCATGGAAAGAGAAATAAGGGAAATAAATGGGCTTTTGAGGAAAGGAAATAATCAAGAACATATAAAGAATCTATTCCAGAGGAAGCCTTAAAGTATGTGCAGACTTGACTCCTCAAAATGGAGGGGGGATTTGCTTTGTGGCTAAGGTACAGATCAAAACATCAGTCTATATCCCTAGTTGGGACACTAAGACTGTATGACATTAGGAAGTTAAACATTTCCAGTATAACCTTGGCCTTATTAAAATCAACAGCAGAATTCCCATTAATTCAATATTACTGAGACCTGTGCTTCAGCTCTCCTATGGTTTATCAGCATCTGAAACCAGGAACCACAGCCCCTTCCTAGCACACACAGACAACACACAGATAAACTTAGCAGAAGTGACATCATGCCAAATACCAGAAAGCACATAGTTGACATGCTCATCTCTGTGAAATCACAGGTGCCTCTGAGCAACCTAAAGCGTTAATTATTATTGTCCTGTTGAAGTACGCAGTCTGTTTCTATAGACAAGGACCAAGATGAGCTCATCATGGTGCAGCCGGAGACCTTGCACTCCAAGTGTAAGGTAGGAGACAGTGATTGTAGAGAGGAGCAATGGCAAAAACATAAGCCTGACCAATGTGCTAAGCAGACTTTCAGGCTAACTGATGGGAAATTTTTAGGAGTCATGCACATACTAATTTTAGGGAAGGCTTTATAGCTGCTTCACAAATAGTGATGGGAAGAACTCTGTGATCAGAGAAGACAGGAGATGAAGGATGCACACATGGCACTTGTTTGTAAGGACATAGATCGGAGCTACCTACAACCTGCCAAAGCTATTCCAGAAATAATGTAATATCAATGAATACCAGCAAATAAAACTCTCCAAAATGTTTATTTACCTCTGATGCAATGACAGATATAGCTATAGTATGGCAAAACAGTCAATGTGTTTGAGCACATGATGGGCTGTTAGTCTGTATTCTGTTTGTAAGGAGATTTTAAGAGAAACTCATGAACTTCCAGAAAAGGTTTGAAAACTTTGGGGGTGACTGTGATTAAAAAGAGGCTGTAGAAGAAAAAAGGAGACCAGGAAGATAGTGGTTAATTGACCTTTATTGTGTCTTCTGGTTCACTTAGAAATGGAAATTAAATTAACATGATAATTCAGTCCTACTGTGTTAAGACTGCTACAAACCCATTAAATTTTATGGCCACCGATTTAACATTTTTTTTCTATTAACTGGGTTTAATTTTCAGTATTGTCATGCAGGTTCTGAAAAGTGGTAGCTTGGAAGAACCTGGGTGGATGAACCACTGTGTAGCTGCTTTATGCCAGTAGCTCAGTAACTGGAACACACGAACCCAGCCTCTCACAGGCGTATACTGATTCTGGCACCTAACCTACATAAAACGCAGGGAAGTACTGAGGCATGCATGGGCTGCCATCATTTCCAGAGTGAAGATAAGCCTGCCTGGCATCCAACACCCTCAATTTAGCATCAAGGAAAACTTAATTCTTCTGAAAAGCTCTCTGTGCTGATTCTCCACACTTCTTTCAAAAACTTTTGGAAGAAGGCTCATGTTTGGTGTGTCAGCTTGCTCATCGCTTCCATCCTCTGGAGAAGAAAATACAGCTTCTACTTCCTCTGCAGAAAAAGTGATGTCCATTTCACAAGCCCTAATCTTGCGGCTTACTCCATGTAGGTAGATACAGGTACCTGCAGAAAGCTTGATGTTTTTGTTACTCCTTTCTTTTTGATTATTGCATTTAAATCATTCTGAAGCATTTACAACAATTAAGTATTCAAGTTTAAAGCAGAGTCAGTTGGAAATCTTTTAGGAATTTCCATCCTATAAGCCCAGAAGTGTAGCTTAAAAAAAAAACAACCATACAACTCAGTTAAGGAAAGGTTTCTTGGGTCTGCTGAATGGCAGTGAAAAACCAAGAAATGGGAGGGTAGCTGTCCAAAGGGTAGATACGAAAAAGAGTGATGATATTCTATGCAGGTTGATATGAGTATTTTTTCCCACCCTAATAAGACAGAGAGCTGTGTTGCTACATTTTTGCATAATAATCTTTTCTGGAGACTGATAGTACTCTTAATATAATATTTTTCTTCCTGTGAAGTAAGATATAATTGGAAGGAGAATGTCATTTATATAACACTTTTCTTCCTGACTTACTATTTATTTTTATACACACATTCTTTCTTGAACAAATGAAGCCAAATTCATAATCTGAGCATTCTATTTACTGTACATTTTCCCATGGTGCAATGGTTACTCCTCGCTAATTTCTCATAATAAAATGCTCACTTGCACATAAAAGAAATTTTAGTAATGTAAACGCATATGGAAAGCAGCCTGTACAATTCATAGAAATATATTACCAACAAAATCCCACACCAGCAAGTGACACCAATCTACCCTTCCTTTTCTTTCCCTTCCTCCCTCTCTCCCACCCTTCCTTCCTCACTCCCTTCCTTCCTTCCTTCCTTGCTTTCTTTCATCATTCCTCCCTTGCTTCCTTCCTTCTTTGCATTCTTGCTTCCTTCCTTCCATTCCTTTTTCCTTCCTTCCAACTGTACCTAGAAACATACACCAAACTCCCCACATACCAGCAATGTTCTGATATGACACTTGGCTCTTTAACCTGCCAGAGTTGGCAGCAAATAAGGGAATAAAACTGTTTCCTACTATTGTTGGCAATAAATGGCTGTCTGTTTTAATTACACTTTATGTTGGTGCTCATTGTTTAGCCAACACTGACTGCTTTTCAAATTTTTACAAGTGACTAAACCCCAACAGCATTGCTGTTGATGGTAAGCCATGGTGGGGCATAAATTCCCAGGAGCAGCATCAGCCATGACCATCCACAGTGTGGCTGTCTTATTTCCCATAGTAGCTGCACACAATTCAGGGTTGCTATCAGGTTAGAATACTGCCTGGTAAGATAGATTTAATGTCATATTTTATTTTGCCTCTTGTCCTAAACTTTCAATTAGAAATGCTGTAAAGGATGCAATCATCAAATTAAATGACAAATAACAATAACAATGGAAAAAATAATGCTCTATAAACAAAGGGGGAAAATAATTTCAACTAATGCTAGAAACCAGGTGTAGAGAAACACCAAGGAAGTGTTTCCAGAGAAAGGTGAACTATCAGAATATGATAGTAGAGGAGATGATAAATTAAAATAGACAAGCTTGGAAACAAAGGATTGAATAGCAAACAGGGCCCTGAGTAGAATATGAAGGGCTAAAACCTGCATAAAGAAAGGTGTGAGTATTTTCTCTCTACTGTTCACCAGGAAACTCAGACATGTATGAAGTTTATTTATCTTTACCAAACCTTATTTTACCAAGTTTTCAGCATGGTAGTTTCTAATTTGGTTTTCAGACAATTTATAGTTGCTTTTTCTACTTTCCTGGCATGGAATGAAAATACATATTCACATAATTGAATTCCATACCTTCTATCACATGCTGTCCTGTATATATGTGTGTATGTGTATATACACCATGATCTCTAGATGATGGTTGAGCCAAGTTCATGTGGTTTTATACTTATTGTAGAAGATTCATCAATCCTAGTCAAGGCTGTTTCAGACCTGAGACCAGTTTTACTTCTATTTATGCAGAACAGTGCAAATCCACCTCCTTTCCCTGACCCTGATCCATGGCTGACAGAATGTCTGTATCAATGCAGATAAAATAATGGTATCCACACCTACGATGCTTCATTATTCTGTCTGGGAGCAGAAACTTTTGCTTTCATCATCATAGTCAGAATAGAAAAAACAGGACCACATCCAGGCAACTTCGGCTGTGCTGAACAAAAGGTTTCCCTCTCCCAAATAAGAGTCAGAATCCAAACAATCCATTACCTAGGGGTGACTGAAATCTTTCAATTACTTTTTTTCCTATGAAAAGGTGCAATTTTTATTTGAATAGATAATCACAGGGAATATTTGTCCCTGATTGAAATTTGGAAAGTTTTACTGTACAACTCCAAATCCTGTAACCTAAGAGGTTTTGAAGGATTGGGATTTGAGGAAGGAGCTGTAGAAAGCCTTTATTTGGTAATAAGCACAGCAATTTTCCTGCTAGATCTGGCTTTCTACTGAGGGCTAAGACAGTTACAACAAAGATGCATGATGAGCTGTAAACCTTCGTAATGCTGCTCCTTGGGACAATGCAGTGGTTAAAGGAAAAGCCTGCAAAGAAGATCTGCCACAGGAGGTGCCCAGAGGGAAAATGTGGATAAAAGAGGATAGAAGAGGAAAGAAAAGGAAGAACAGAGGACAGGAAGCGCCTGTATCCCCAAAGCATTCGGGTCATCCCAGTTTCCCCCTGCAGCACTGCTCACAGAAAGCTGAAAAGAAAGACTCTACATCCTAACCTGCTTCACAAGACCTGTACATGAATCAATGTTAATATGGGAACAAGAATTTGGTCCCAAAACTTGCATGCCTTTTATCAGCACTATGTGATTTTATTGGTTTTATGTCTTTGTGTTTTACTGGGTTTGTGGGTTTAAATCAAACAATTAACAACAGAATGTGGTTTCTGTTTGTGGTTTCATTCCAACATCGATTGCAAAATGTTACAGTGACACCATTCCCTGTGTACCCCAATTATTGTTGCAGATGTACATCTGAACACAATCAGCTTATTAAGCCCTGCTGTTCATCTGTCTAAAACCAAATACCAGAAAACAGGCTCTGAAGTGTTTAAAATTAAAAATAAATAAATAAAATGGAATGTAAAGAGAGGGATAGAAACCTCTGAGACAGATTTCTTTTTAAATTCAGTCCAGATTGGTGTTGCTCAAAAGCTGTTCTCAACAGCTCACAGCTCCACTGTAGCCTTAGTGATAACAGTTGGTGGCCTCAGTCACATCTTTGGCATATTGTTTTCTGCAGTATGTCCCCCTTTTCCTGAAGGAAGAGAGCCTTAGCAGGAAGGCAGAGGGACCCGGGCCCTGCAGCAGTTCCTCCAGGCTCTTCCCCCTAACAGAAGTGCCCAAGAGAGGAATGGGAGATGTTTCCTGATTGCAGACGGGCAGAGGAGATCCTCGGGCTATGGAGATGGAGGATACATGGGGTATACTCCCCAACACCTCATTCATGGGACACTCCAGGTCCCATGAACTTCCACTGTGCAGGCAAAGGTGAGTGCTCAGCTTGTGGTAACCTGCCTCTTCCCTGGGCATTCTGGCACCGCACTCCTCCAGTCTGCACCATTGCCTCATTTCATGGGCCCGCAGTCATTGCAGGAAGGCATGCAGTGATATGAATGACTGCAAAGTGAATTAATATTAAAATAGGAACAAGCAATTATTTTAATTCCTTGTTCTTGTGACTGAATTTTCATTGCAAGCTTGTGAAACCAAATTATTTCAGTGAGAACACCGCTGCTTCATTTTGTAAAGGAGCTCTCAGGCAAAGATGTGGCAGTGTACTTCGAGCAAATATCACAGATCAATACTCATCTTTTTCCAGATTCAGATTGATTAATATCCATGGCATACTAACTGTATTATGAGCATGGTACAATTAGTCCTCCCTGTGCAACAGAAATAACCCATTAACTGGAGCAAAAAAACACAGTGTGTCAACATCGATCAAAAGCTTAGCAAGACGAAAACTGCTGAGCTTGGGCTTGAATTCAACTCTGAAACCCAGATCTAACAAGACAGTAAACAACCTGAAGGATCCATTTGCATTGTGTAACTTCACTGAGCTCAGCTAAGTCCTGTGGCTGATTTTGGGGCTGCATAAGCAGCATTTCATCCTCACTATGTCACGGTTGCCTTGTCTGATCCTGACTGGGGAAAGGGAATTTCTCTGGGGGATCTTTCTGATTTTTAATACAGGAGATGTGTGAGAAATCCACCTATCCAGTGGGAAGATTATTCAGTATTTGATATGGGTCAAAATATCCTGCAAGTCTGTTTGTTAAATTAGTTGGTTTAGGGTTATATTCTTGTTTTATTGAAGCAATGAATGCTGCTCTTCAAATTAAGACAATATAGTAAGTTTCAACTCTACTGTCCCAGTGCCATAACCTAGGAAAGAAGACTGAAAATAACAGAATCATAAAATAGTTTGGGTTGGAAGAGAACTTTACAGGTCATCAAGCCCAAATCCCCTGCAATGAGCAAGGACATCTTCAAGTAAATCAGGTTGCTCAGAGCTTGGTCCAACCTCAAATATTTCCAGGCATGAGATACCTCTTTAGGCAACCTGTTCTAGTGTTTCACCACCCTCATAAAAAAAATTCTTCCTTATATCTAGTCTGAATCTACTCTCTTTCAGTTTAAAACCATTACCCTTTGTCCTGTCAAAATCATATCCAGCAGGACAAAGACACAGAAGAAAATGGTGATGATATTTTGCCTTCCACAGCCAGCCATAGGAAAACGTGGGTAAAAATGCAGTCTGGTGATGAGTAGAGGCTTTCAGAGAGCAAAAGCCTCCTGGCACCCAGCCACACTGCCCAGGTCTGGCACAGCAGTGCAGCATGGTGAGGGCAGTTGCTGCTGCAGGCAGGCCCTGCTTGCTTCAAGAAGCTGGACACCCACAGTGTCATGGTTTAAGCCCCTGCACTTTGTTCACTCACTCTCCCCTCTTTCTTCCCCCCTCTCCTGGACGGATGGGGAGGAGAATTGAAAAAATGCAACTCCCACAGGTTGAGATAAGAACAGTCCCGTAACAAAGGTATACAAACTGCTACTGCTACCACCAGTAATAATAATGACAAGGGAAATACAAGGGAAGAGAATACAATTGCTCACCATCGATACCCAGCCCGACCAAGCAGGGAACCCCCACCCTTCCAGGTCTCTGCCTTCCGTTTTTACATCCCGGACATGACGTGCTGTGGTATGGAATACCTCTTTGGTCAGTTTGGGTCAGGTGTCCTGTCTCTGCTTCCTCACGGCTTCCCCTCCTCCCCGGCAGAGCATGAGGCTCAGAAAGTCCTTGGTCAGACAAAACATTACCAAGCAGTAACTGAAAACACTGGTGTTATCAGCGCTGTTCCCAGGCACAAAATCAAAAACACAGTGCTGCATGAGCTACCAAGAAGAAGAAAAATGACTGCTGCTACTGAACCCATGACACACAGTTTGCCCCTTCCAAACACAGCACCATTGCCAGCACAGACCCAAGAGCTGACATTACTGGACTCATCAACACCACATATGTTGGTAGATTATAATAACACTATTATTTTTAATGAAGATGATACCTTTACTTGCAATAATACTGGTAAAAATAAGGTTTAAAAGTGGGAAAGAACAGGGGACACAGCTACCATAGCTTAAGCCTGTGTAGATCAGAGTTGAAGTGTTCCTTACTTTGCCTTTAACCATCTTGTGGTATACAAACTACTTTGGGAAAAAAAAGGTACAACTCGGTTACTATGACTGACCATTGCCATATGGACCATAGGATCTTGACATCTGTGATGTCTCTTTCTGAAGCTACAGTTTGCTCAATGAAAGACAAAAACACAGAAGACTAAAGACTGAAAGCCCTGAGTTCCCGCTATTTCGGAGCTAAGCCTTACTCTAAGAAAGCAAAAGGATCGTGAGAACACTGTCAAGCCTGACCTCAAAAGTGTGGTATTCAGCATCCCTCCCAACAGCCGCCGGCCAAGACTGAATTTCACTCTCAGAGAAGGCAGCAATCAAAGGCAAAAAATGGGGAAAATATGAAGGTGAGGGAAATATTAATATCTCCAGGTACTGGAGTCCATTTTATGGCTGCTTCCTGAGCCAAACACAAACTACACAAGCAACATGAGCAGAGCCATGAGCAAAGAATTACAGAAACCTGGTACAAGTGCAACAAAAGCAGAAAAACTGCTTCCAAGTCCATGGGAGTCAGAGGGGATTTCATTCACATTGTATCTCTTAGAAGATAAAAAACTATTTTAAACCATGTTTTAATATGTTTATCAAAGGAAAGATAGAAATCCAACAATAACATCCCAAATTTCTCACAGATGGAAAATAGGAATCAAAGGGGTTTGCATAGAAATCTGTTGAAGTCAGGTTTTGTTTAGACAGTAATTCCTGCAAAGAATAAAACCACTTTCCCCTCATTTTAACTTGGATTGAGCTCTAGACGTTGGAAGCCATCTGTCCTCACAAATCCTGTGCAGACAGGAAACAATCCTGACTGACTTGAATGGGAAATGCATGGTTATTTCAGTACCCATTAATGAAAAAGTGTTGAGGTCAAATCACCCCAAGACTATTTCACTACAAAACAGCTACACCCCGTGTAGGCATTTGTAGGAGAGTGGCTGATAAAGTACAGACAGATTTAAAACATAAGGCTGTGTGAAAGTCATATTTTATATCAGAATTTATCTAATACTGCTCAGTAGGGTGTGCAGAGGAGCAGGAGAGGTGAATCCCTCGCTGATGCAGGGAGTGGTAGTGATCAGTCCAGCAACAGTGATAATGCCTCATCATCTCTCAGGTGAGAAATAAAATTAGTGCCTACTAGGAGAAATAGCTCATCTGTCTGTTTTCTCAGAAACCAGCCTAGGGGAGAAGGTGGATCACCCTAACCACACTAATGGACTAAAGAGCAATGCTGCAGATGAGGGAATGAGGCACCTCACTGTTCAAAATAGAGATCTCAAGTTGAAAATTATCAACATTCAGCTTTCCATCCTATTAACATGTAATATTTTGCCTCAGAAGAATGTACTGAAGGGGGAAATAAGCAGCTGAGGATTCAAAAAGCCAAGGACTGCCTCACTTCTTACCAAAACCTGTCACCTAAGAATAAGTAGACAAGCTCTGGGGACAGGTCACCAGCAGCATCATCACACACCTCCCCATCTCCTATCATCATCTTCTTCAGTGAAAACGAGCACTTCCCTTGTTTTGTTTTATCCTGAATCTGGATGGGAAATGGGAATGTTTAATAGTTTCAGGGAGAAAACAATGCCAGTAAGGGGAGACCATCTTTACTTTGTGATAGTTCATCTGGCCAGAGTCTTGCCATGTGTGAGACACAAGGCTCCCTGATGTCTTGGCTGTCCCAGGAGATCCAATTGAGCTAATTTAAGACAGAAATAAGCTGAGATTGTTCAACAAACACAAAATAATTATTTAATGGAGAGTAACCAACAACCAAACACAATTTTTTTTAGTTCATATTTTTCCATTTAAAATAATTTTGAGGAAATTGCTGAATATTGATTCTCTGGGATTTGGGAGGGAGGAAGGGGAACAAGAGGGAGAGAGGGAATAAGTGCATTGGATGTAGGTCTTGGAGGGGAAGCCAGGAGAGAAATAGGACACTGCCAGATTTGCTGAAATCTCCACTAGCTTGCTAGATGAATCAGACACAGAATATTGAATTAAGTTAGATTTATGACTGGGAATTTGAGGAAGTTACCTGTGATATCTAATATGTTATGTGAATGAGATCTCTTCTGTTCTATTGACAGAAGCATATAATGAGCCGAGAGTCAGGTCCCCTCTGCGTTACCTTGCTTAAGATGCTCCATTTGACTGACAGCTGAGCTGGAGCGAGACAGCCACAGGGAAAACAAGGGCAGTGTGCTCTCAGGAGCTACAGGGCAGTCTTCTGTGTGAAACTTCCTGAAACTTAGGAAGGTGGGGAAGAAAAAGTAAAACAAATACAAACTTTCCTTCTCCCTTTCCATCATTAAACTGACATACAGGGGCATACACACAGGCAGAGGAGGGCATACACATGTGCAGGGGAGCCTTAGAGTCTTTCAAGGCATGGCTGGAGCAAAAGTCAGAGTCTACATTTATTTACCCAGCGTCTGCTGTGAGAAATACAAAAAGGCTCCATAGGTATCTGGCAGCATGAATTGCTATCAGGCTATTGTTGTCGTACAGTGGCTTCCAAAATACACTGGGGTAATAAATATTACACTTGTATCACATCAGCTGGTAAGGTCGGTTGCTATAAAAATCTATCCAGAAATGCCACTTATGTAGGGCAATCTTTAGGAGACACAAAGTTGTCACAGTTGCCTCTACAGCACCTTTTCCAAACCCCTTCCCTGCACAGGGGCATGTGCCATGTTCAGAGCAGAGCACAGAACTCCTCTGTCCCACAC
This sequence comes from Forpus xanthops, assembly GCA_032466535.1. Taxonomy (NCBI): domain Eukaryota; kingdom Metazoa; phylum Chordata; class Aves; order Psittaciformes; family Psittacidae; genus Forpus; species Forpus xanthops. Next base: position 12,600 of record JASSUY010008212.1, on the reverse strand, counting down.
CAAGTAGCTTCACAGCAGGGAAGAGCACAAGGAGCCTGGTCTGCATCCTGCACTTGTCAGCAAGCAGCATGGCTCCGGCAATAATATGTTTTGGGTTTCATCAATCAGAACAATTTATGGCAGCAAAATTATTATCTCCTTATACAAGGGGTTTTCATCCCTGGCTACAGGAATCGGACATGAACAAAAAGCTCGGTCTTGCTTACACCAGCACTTGTGCCATCTTTAAATTAAGTTGCAGAGGAATGAGTCAGCTCCCTGAGCTCTCACCTGCATCCATAGGATGCAGAGGGCTAACTACTTGCTTTGCAATGCAAGCAGAAGCCAGCCCAGGTGCTTCCACAGATTTAGAAGCCCAGAGTTTCTTTCAAAGGCTGCACAGGATCTGACAAGACATTGGACAGACTGCTGACACCTTTCATGTTGACTTACGGAGTCACAGAATCACAGAATAGGTTGGGTTAGTAAGGACTTTCAAAGGTCATGCAGTCCAACCCTCCTGCAATAAGCAGGGACATCTTCAACTAGATCAGGTTGCAACAATCTCTCCTTGCAAAATATTGAGAATTATAAAACTGCTTACCTAGACATTCAAATGTTGTGGTTGTCAGGTGGCAAGTGTCTGAATGCTGTACATAAGAACAAAATTAATCCAATTTCCCCCTTGAAATGGTATTTCTTGATACACAGCCTTTCAAAAACTGCTTAGCAAATATCTGTGAAATTGTTTTCTATAATATGACATATATAATGACACTGTGTTTCTCTCTGGGCAAATGAATGATGTTACCATGAGCAAATACTAAGAATGCACAGATGTGAATGCTGCTGTGAAAATCAATGCTGTCCCATACCAGAAAAAAACTCCACATTAAATACTCTATCTTCATAAATCTTATCGGGTTTATGCATTGCTGCCATCAGAAAAAAAAGCCACACTGAACGGTGCATTTTGAGTCAGGATGAGTTTAGTAAGTCTACGTAGCTTAACTTCACTGTATGCCGATCTGGAGCCCTGTATCTATCACCTGAATATTACAACATGCATTAGTACTGGTGTATCAAGGCAGGCAAAAATAAGGAAATATGTTTTAACTGCAAAGTGAGAGATGCCTTCCTGATTTATTAATTATTATGTTGCATTCAACATATTTTGTAACAAGAAATGTCACACTCTCTTATTTAAAAATATATATATTTATTCAATTGTTTCTGTTTTCTCCAAGCAAGTATAAACACATTGTACCCTCCTATTTTATGTTTTCAAAAGGTGACCTATACTTTCTATTTCAAATGCGGCTTCTTTAATGAAAATATTGTAATGTCAGTCCATGCAAAGCAAACGCATATTAATATGCGTTTACATCTGTCTCATATTAATATTCATGCCTGAATCCACATCCTTACACAAAGCCAATTTTCTGACCATCTGTGTGATGGCTTGTGGATGCAATGAATAAATTTTATTTGTGAGGGGAGTGATAAATCATGTATCTTCAGTTTTTCACCCACAATCTCCCCTCTTAGGTGCTAAAATGTTTTCATTGTGATTAAGAATTTTTAAGTAAAGCAAATTGATTAACCCCTTAGCACATCATGCAGCTTTATATGCCAGCTGAAGATCCACAAAGAACATTCAAGGTACAGCTACAAGAGTGAGAAAGTGGTACAGCAGTTTTAGGAGTTCTAATTTATTTCTTCTTGAATTCCTGCCCCAGAAAAATACTTAGTGTGATGGTATAGACTAAATTTCTCACACTTATGCTATGGAGTAGCTTAGTCTGTAAACAGCCTGACTGCTTGCAGCAGGCTTGTCATTAGAGTTAAATACTATGAAAAGTAAAGTGATTGTAACCTGAACGTCAGTCAACACTGTTTCATGTGGTTTTGTTAGCGCTAAGGCTGACAAAGTGACTGGTTGGGTATCAGTCACAAAAAATTATTCCTAAAGCACCAACTCTACATAAGCTTCTGAGCTTCTAGAGTACAAACTGACTCTGACTTTTTTTGCAAAACAAGTCTGCTCCTAAATTCCCAAAGTATAAATTTGGGCCTTAGTCACACCAATGTCCACCCCGAGTAAATTTGATGGTAGTGAGAACAGCTTTGTATCAGAGGGTTATTCTCAGACCGCTCATAATGTAAGTGTAATACAGTCCAAAAACACAACTACACAAAGCCAAGTGCAATAACTTTCAGTTGTAGAGTGCAGATTAAAAAGATAATATTCCCAGCTAAACTTGGGACCCAGGCATCTGTAAGCCTGGGAGGGTGATTAAAAAGACCTGCTTCCCAGGGCTGCCTAGCCCCAGCCACACTTCTTAAAGAATTACCTTTACACAGACCCCCCAACACAGGCATTTTCTCTTATTCAGAAGCACAAAGTCTGAACAGACTCATTTGTACATCCTGTCTAAGCACTGCTGTAATACAAGAGGTACTGTGGTTTCCCCTCCATCAGGCAAACACACCCCATCTAATGCACAGCAGCAGTGCTGGGTTCCTCCCTAAACAGCCTTGGGCACATTCACTGGAAAATGTGCTGGGGTAAAAGATGCCAGCACCAATCACCTTAGGCATGGTTAAAGCATTCACTTGAATAGCAAGAGACTTGTGTTTGTGACTTTTTCCAGTCTGCAGTATTCAAACCATGGCTGCTGCCATCCCAAGGGAATTCCCTATCCTTCAGGCTGCTGACTACTCTTCACCTATTTCATTTGAATCAGGTCCTCTGAAGGACACGCGCATACACAAATTCCAAAATTGAAAGATGGCATTGCCAATACTAGACTACACTATTTCCTCTAACATCTGCAGTGAAGTCACTAACATCAGTTAACTGTAGTTATAGTGACACTGTTTGGCCTAGGATACCAAGTTCTTTCCTGGAAGCTGGACTTTGCACATCTTTGTAGATACAGATTATGGAACCAACAAATTGAGGAGAGGTTATTCTTTTCTCTTTCCAAGGTAGGTCAAATCATGTCAGCAGCAAATAACCTACTTCTACCTTGACAATTGAGCCGTAGGTAGTTTTAACATTATTGTGCACTGAACTGGAATCTGAAAAAGGAATTGTGAATGAGCTTCACACTTCATCAGCATAATTGGCAAGAAATTACTAGTAGCTTGAATAAAAACATATAGCAGGTAAAAAAGAAGCTCAAATAACACTACAAAAAATAAGCAACATAGCTAGTCAATCATTATTTACAGGAAACCAGGTTTGTGGGGAAACCCTGGCTGGTAATATATTTACATATAATATCCTGTTGTCTTAGTAAATTTTGTTCTATTTACAACCCTTCATAACTGGAAAAGAGGACTTTTCAAGTGACTGCCAAATCCAGAGGTTTGAATCTTCATTCCTTTGCTCCTCTATTGCTCTTCACAAGGCAAAAACAGGACCAAGTGGGAGGTGGCAGCTTTCATCATGACCTTGCTACTCAGGGCCAGTAGTGGTCCTGAAAGATATTGCTATTCTCACAAGTGTCGAGGGACCTATGAGAAATGAACTAAGTTTCATCAAAGTTCCCAGTGGAAAGCATCTGTATTACAGATACTGCCAGGAAAACTAATTGGTTTCCATGACTAATGAAATTCATATGGAAATATTGATCAAAATACTCCCTTTAGGTTTACACTTAAAGCATGAAAATAAAAATATTTAATATAAATATAGCTAATGTTTTATATTGATTCCTAATAAGTTTTAAAGCAAAGAATTTTAAATCAAATGGATACATATATCTTTCACCCACTTGGAAAAAAACAAAACCCATTTCAAAACTGTTTTTCAATTCTCTTATTAGTTTCTTTAATTGCTTTTATCTGCTGAGACACATGGAAAATCTCTCATCCACGAAAACAGCAAGGGCAATAAAACTCCTGACGTTCACAGGGGCTACTCACATGCTAGAAGATATGAACGTTTATAGATGCTTTGTTAGGCTGCAGCCTGAATTATTATTGTCACCTTTAAGCTGTAATTGCCCAGTGTAAAGGCTTTGTGTGCACAGAGAGAGCAGAATGAGCCATCAGAGGGAACAAAAAATAAACATGGCTTGCATAGTTTTTTGTAGCTTCACCCACTTCAACTAATGGGACAATCAGCAAGAAATTGTAGAAAGACAGAAATCAGTTCTATCATGAGGCTCCCCAAATCAAACCTAAAGGGTAATTTTCAAAGTCTCTGCAAATCCACTGTAACGGTGCTGAAAGCAAATAAAATCTGCAGCATCACCATGGAACAAGCTCCTGGTATCAACACTCTTCCAGAGGTCCCAGGACAATATTCAGCTCCAACAGTCGTTCCCCTGTCATTCTTTGTCTAAAGCCCACAAAGAAACCAAGTAGCAGTAGCCTTGTATGTTCTAAGCTTCAAAAGATCATTTGTGTCCAAACACGAACAACAGAATTATAGCACTTCCAGGAATGCCAGCACAAGAGAGTTTTTTCCCTTTGTGCTTCGAGCAAAAGGCATATGCACACTGTTACCTCTTTCAAGACCCTTTCAACACTTCCAGCACCTCTCAGTGAGACTAATTACAAGGGAAACAAAGAAGCTGTTGTTAGATCAGAAATTCAAGCCCAATTCGGAGAACTTGATCCCTTCATTCCTATTCCTAACACAAAGAAGGGACAAAGCGGGCAGTACAGCATGCTTGTAACTCCAAACATTACATTTGTGTCTCATTTGGTGTCAAAGCACACGATAGTTCTCATAAAAGCCACGTGCTGAAGTTCCCACTGCATGGAAAGCCAGGCACAGAGAGAGATAGTGGCTGGTAAGTTCCTGACTGAGAACCCCTTGGTCAGTGCAAACAAGCATAATCTCAGACTTCGCAGCTCCCTCATCAGTGTTCTCTGGCACTGGCACTTAGAGTCCAAGCTGCAGCCACAGAAGTGAAAAACAAGCGTGCATTAGTAAAATAGCTCCTCTCATGACATTTGCACTTCTTTCTAGTCCTTCTCCTCCCCAGTATCCTTGTAGGTTGATACAGATTCCTTGGAGAATTAATTTTCATTTTAAAAGAGCCTCCAGTGGATAATGTGAAAAGAAAACTGTTCCCACAGGAGCTGCTGCACTTGCAGCAAATGATATTCATCCTCAAGGCTGAAAATGCTGACAAGTTGAGCTAGGTGCTCTGTTTCAGCATGGACTGCTATCTCCTGTCCAGTGTGATCAGTATCTATGAAGCTGCCCTAGGGACTGCAAAGACAGTTGAGGAGTTTAAAAGGCAGTTAGCTGAAATAAACTGCCAATTTAATTGACTCATTCCAAGTAAACTATGTTTGTTATGGAAGGAGATTTTAAAGAGCAACTGAGAATTTCTGGGTTCCCACCAAGCCAGTGCTGACTGAGTACACTGAAAGGATCACTAAGAAGAAGAGGAAGACTGAAGAGAGAACTCTCATTGGCTTTCACAGGCTCTGGATCCAGTCTCCAGTACAGGATGCATTGTTAAAAAAATTAGGTTTAACTGGAAGATTTCTGGCAAAGCAGTCGGGAAACACTACTTCATCTACATAAAAACCCTTCATGGCATTAGAGTCTCAGCAAAACTTCTGCTAGCAAATCCTTTTCAGGGGAAGGATATAATTTCTGGTCAAGCTGAGAAAATGGATGTTGTTTCCGCACTTGCAACAGGGTCACCGGGAATTGTGCAAAAGAGCATCCAGACTTGCTCTGCCTGTCTCAGAAGAAAGACAAGCACTTAAAAGAGCCTCAGAGATGAATTTTTCATGGCCCAGGAGTGGTTTCAGGAATTGAGAGTCTCTCCTTGCCTTACCAAAGATGTTTCAACCTCTATAAAAAATGCTGAATACCCAGAAGTGTGAAATACTTCTTGAACCAATGGCCCTGTGGCTGAGGCACCTGTCATTGCCAATGGGTGAAGATGGGCTTCTCCCAAACAGGCACAGTGCCCTAAACACCTTTCACAGGCACATATATATTTCTCTCTCATTTTACCCAGAAGAAATAAAAAACTTTTAAAAGTTTTCATTGCATCCAGCAAAGAACAGCAAGCTCCTTTCTTCGGCAGAGGTTTTGCAGGCCAAAGAAGACTACCTAGGAGGTCACAGAGATGGGCTTCCCCTCTTACCTCCTGGTCCACCGGAAGATCCTGCCTTGGTGTGCTTGCATCTTCTTTCCACCATGCTCTTTCCATTTCTCTGCTTTTCCTTCTTGCTATCAGCTCAAATCCATAAAGGGGGAAGGGAAGGATGAGTATCACCACTGCCTCTGAGCTACCACCAGCCAGACCTGCTGCAGAAAGGAGCCCTCACACATCCTTGCACTTCTACCACTGTTTTCTTCATCTCTAACAGACCAGAGGTGAGCAGCATCCTCATCCTCGCTGTCCCATCTATTCCCCTCAGCCTTGGTTCACGTCTTTCCCTCAAGCACTGAGTCTCTGTCACAAAGGAGCAAGGAATCTGAAGTGTTTTCAGGAAGAGTGATATTAAAATTCTCCTGCAACTTAGAAATGGTTGGTGCTAAAAAAAGACTATTTCCAGAAGAGATAGTGGCACATAAGGTTGACCTTGTTCCTACCGCTAAGGAAGGCAAATATTCAGTTGGCATTGCTTCTCCAGTCAAATAATAGATAAGGTGAAATACAGACTGGTGGACTTAGGCAAATTTAACTGCCAAAACATATCATTTTAAATGGAGAAGAGGGTGAAAAAGAACAATGCTCTCTGTCCAAGCTCAAGCATTTAAATTGCAAATCTTCTTCTATTAGAAATTTTGATTTCTCAGAACTCTCATCTTGCTTTGCCAGTTTTTCTTTCTTCCAACCCATTATCAGTTTCTTCTTCCACCTCATTGGCACAGAGGCTTTGGTTGTAAGGAGTCTGTGCCACCAGTTCAGTTTCATTATCCTTAGTGCTATGTGAATTTTAGACCAGTCAGAAGTTCTCAGATGGAAAGTTTCACCAACATAAAATGTACAAAAATACTCGATGTGAATGCATTGACCTCACGAACCTTTCAAAACTGGCTTCTTACCTGTATGGAGTCACCAAGACTTTTAGTAGTATTGTACTTAACTACGGCCATACCAAGATATCAAATTTTTTAAATAAAATATTTCTAGTCTTCCTCAACAAAACCTTTCAGAATTTCCATTAGGTGGGAAACACTCCAATTCCCTCTTTGCACTCCCCAAACAAACCTAGCTATTTTTCCAGATTCTGGAATTTCTCAACCATGGCAAATACCCTCAACTGATCTGATCAACTAATTAACTCTTCCTTGCCTTGCCATAAGTCACAATTCTACAGCACTGAACTCACAGTTGTGTCCAGGGAATTACATTTCACAAGGCTGCATTAAATCCATGAAAAAAACTTTAAAACCATTTAAACTCAGTCTGATACAGTTTGGGATGAGGATTCTCAGCTGTGGAGTTCATTGTACTTCTGGTTACTCACTGGAACGATGCTAACCTATGAAAAAGCAGAAAATCTAGTTTATAGTTACTGCTCCTCCAGATGATCATCCACATAAAGCCCAATCAACAAAATAAAGCTCGTTTTTTAATTCACCATCAGAAAGTTCTGCGCTTTGAGAAGGGCCTGGTTCTTCTGAGCAACAGCCTTCAAAGACATATTTTAGTTCAGACATTCTTCATGCCACTCCTTTCATCGCAAAATGACATTAATAAGAATTAGTTCTAGAATGAGAACACATCATTTTTATTAGTATAAATGATGTCCTTAGCACCCTGCTTCTGGCACATCTTAGTTTTTCAGCTAATGTACACCAAAAGCTGCCACGCTAACATTGAGCGTTAGCATCCTGAATAAGCACAAGAACTCATTTGTCATTGAAACATCATATCTCAAAACCGGCTGCCATATTATCTGGCACATTGAAATGATTGCATTATATTTAACCCCTTGATAACTCAGCTACCTTAATCATTTCCAAATTATATCTTCCCTTCTCCTAGGCTTTCGTTAGACTGACAAATATCTGCATCACTACATAAGCTACAAGTTCCTTGGAACAATTCTTCCTTGCAAGGTTATTGTCAGGTGACACCAGAAGCAGGATGAAAGATTTGTTTGCTTTGTGAGACTGGCTTTCATTGTCCTGGATTCAACACTAACATTTTGTTAATCCTGCGTTTAAATCTATGGACTCTAATGCACCCTTTTTTGGATCTCCTTACTGAAGTATCAAAGGCTTAGAAAGGCTAACAATAATTTCTCCATCTGTAGGGCTCACAAAAAAAAATGAGGATTAAAAACTTTGCAGTGGATAGGTTGTAAATTATGTTTTTTCTCTGGACATTACTATGAGTAATTCTGCCATACTTGGAGTGCTATGATCCAAAATCTGAAAAAGATTAAAGGATTAATTTCCTTCTTGATTCATTATTGCAGGTTTTTTTTTCCTTTTTTCTTATGTTTCTACTCTGTTTATGTACTAAACATGTTTTATTCATGGATCCTTACATAATTGTCCATGACCATGGCACAAGATACATTCAAATACCTTAATGCTTCAAATATGCATCTCATTTTATACTGTTTAGGATTACATAGACATTAACTGCATCATGTTCTTTTGTTCTGATGGTATGACATCAATACAGTTAAGAGTCTACAAGTACAAATTTTGCAGCATAATACTCACTTTCCTGTTGCAAAATGTACAGATGCAGGACTTGGCTGATTGCTCTAGAAGGCTCTGTTTGGGACTGAGTTTTGCCCAGAGCCTTTTCACTTTTATTTCTTCCATGTATTGGCAAAGTTAAAGGGGTTGAGTGAGGCAGGAGGAAATACTGGAAATTTACATCCGAATTTTCCAGGGGTCATATCTCACATTGGCAGCTTTTTGATCACACTATCAATTATGATCAGAATAAAAGTTTTTTTTGCTTGGGTAAGAATGTGCAGTGCAGTTAGAATGGCACGAGATTCTGCTAATGCACTCATGCAAATGTATAGCCATGGCGTACAATAAAACCTCTAATTAGTTCAGATATGACATTGCTTTCTATTCCACTTTACTAGTAAAGTTAAGGGATGGTGTGTGCTTGTTTTGAATACATTAAACACTTTGTTCTGATTAGATTCTATGCACATTTCAAAGAGGAAAATACATCTGCTCCATCAGTGATATAAAATGGGTATTTCCTCAGGGGTGTGTAAAGTGTGCATAAATCTCTGCATCCGCCTGTGATTTGCATAGATGTTGGTACATAGGTCACTTGTGCACTTAGTTTTCTTTGTGATCTGGGAGTAATGCTGGTTAGCTCTCAATGCTGTAATGAGATCATAGACATTTTTTGCTTACACATGTAGAGCTTTATTCTATTCTGCATTCCTGGTTTAGTCCAGTTTTACATATTTAGAATGAAAATCTTAGGATAGTATTACAGGCCACTGTTTATGCACACAGATTAGTTTCATGTTAAATTAACAATTCATATGTTTTGTCCATCAAGTAATTGTAACAAGTCTGTATGTTGAAAACATTCATCACAGCTCACAGAAATGCACCCTTTTGCATAGCCTATTGTCTCATATTAACTCACTTTTTTCTCAAGAAATTCCCCTTGCAGCAATCCCCACTGTAAGCCATTAGTTGAGCACATCTGCCCACTCTAATGACCACTCTAGTGTACATATACCTGTCTGCCATCTAGTTTAGACATCACCCATAGGACACTAATACTAATGTCTCCTGGGCCAGCTAAATCCCGGATTATTGACTAGCTACAGTTATCACTTCATTTGGTCTTTGGAGGTGAACCAAGTGCACCTGAGGTCATAAATAGGTCGAATGATTATACTGCTTGAAGAGGAATCAAGTGTTTTTGTTACCCTAATAAGAACCAAAAAATATACTTTCTAATTTGTTTTGACAGTGAAACCAATTGCTTTGCCTTTATGCAATGTCCCCTTTGTGTAGCTACAAAAATGCAGCCAATTAGGCACAACATTCTTTTTCCATATGAGCAGTAAGTTAACTAAATTGATGCTATTTAAAATTAACGCCAAAAAAAAGGCAAGAAAATTGTTGGCATCAAATATCTGATAATCAGTCTTTTATTCTATAAAGAAAAGAAAAAAGGAAGAAATCAGGGCTGCTATTTCTAATTAAAATAGTAAATAGAGATGTGATAAACAATGAAGGTTATGATTGCAGCCTATAAATACGTCAGGGGGAGGTAAACACATGGAGAAAAAAGAGCTATTTAAGCTAAAGGAAAATGGTGGCATGAGAACAAATGCATGTAAATTGTTCCTGAATATGTGAGATTGGATTTAGAACACTTTGAGCCTTTGGAAGAGTGGGTTTCTGAACAGCCCTCTAATATTGCAGTGGGTAAAAAAAAAAATACATAATTGGGGTAGATTGGAGCTCAATAAAGAATTTTTATAACCTTTTTTTCCACCTGAGAACAAAGGACTGAGCACAGTAATCCAGAATTTCCCTTTAAATCCCAAATTTGTAAAACTCGTGTTTGCACACTAGGTCAAATTCAGATCTGTTGCAGAAAGCACAGCTCAGGAAATATTTGTGCTATTACATATTTTTATACTGAAAATCTACTTCTCTCTAGAAAAGCAGGAAATTACCTTCTTCCCAAACCTAACAGACAAATTTGAGTTAATGCCAGTTCAGAACTTGGCCAACTGTGAAGCAGATTCAAATGTTCACATTTATCATGGAAACTGTCCTGTACTGCACCTTTTGGGGTAGATACTCAACTGTAGCAAGGAAATGTGAGAAATTCTGGGTTTTTTTCTTCTGCTGATGCTTATATATATATTAGTCTATATAACACAACCTCCATTCCAGAGTAAAAAATGAGGAAATGCATTAGGATGCAGCCTGGATTTCAACAGCTGCAGATTTATGAGAGAAGGTAAAATATGTGCTTAAGAAATAATTTATTTTCATACAAAAAAAGGAGCGGTTGACCACATGAACAAATGCATGTGAATGTCATGTAAATCAGCAAATCTACACAACAGCTGAGTGGGCTTTATCCTATACAGCTCAAACCCCATTTGCCTTCAATATAAGCTTGGCATTTCCATGCAATGCGTACAAATGGATCCATGCCAAGATGCCTGCATTAGAAAATGTAAGTGGATACCATATTATAAAACAATATTTTGCTAAGAAAGTATAAAGGTAAAAGAAAACTGTAACAACTGTCCTGACTTTTAATTTTTGTTTCGGGGTAAGAAGCAGATGCATGGTTTTCTTTAACCAAGTTGCCTACAGCAAAAATGTCAGTGTTACAAAGCAGTGTGTTTCCCTTTTCAGGAGTGTTACTTTCACCTGATGTTATCAAATACTGTACTGAAGACTGTGTAGCATCCTAGCAAAGTACAGTCATTTACACACGTTTCTTTGTTAGGTGCTTTTCATCGCATGAAGAGTCATCAGCAATCTGCCCCCTCACCTGCCTTCGAAGCTAGGTGAATGCTGGCAACTGCTGAAGTACCCACACAAGGGGGGATGAAGAAGGCAGCTGCTTGCTCCTGTGATCCTTGGGAGAGTCTGAGAAGATGTGTTAAGACACACAGGAGCCACTCCAAATGCGCAAACCTCCCTTGTTCTCATCACACGCAGCAAGTGCCACAATAAATGGGGAGCAATGAGGCTTTAAACAAAAAAAAAAAGGAAGAAAAGAAGAAGAGGAGTAATATTGTTACAAATAGCAGTGTCATCCCCAGAGCACCACTGCAGCTCAGAGAACTGTTGTTCTGGGAATGGCTCTGCTATTAGTACTAAAAATTAAGCAGTCTCACTAGATGCGGCTAACAGTTTTTAAACTGTCAAAGTGTTTCATATACAGTATCTCTGCTTCCCAATTCCATTTCCTCATTAACAAAGCCAGAAAAAAATTACTGCAGTAATTAGTTCTCCTTCAGCTTTTTTTTCTTCTCCCCTAATTACATTGGCTCCCCTCCCTCTGCCTCTATACATCAACAGATTTCACCAGCTTGGGGGAAGATTCACACAAGCACTGGCTGAAGGATCAGGACCAGCGTCAGAGCAAGCACTGAGTCATTCCTTCTCCTACACAATAGGAGCACCAGTGATTAATGCCTGTTCCTCAAACACTAGAATACTGACTGAAGCCTATGTAGTGGTTCAGCATCCCTAATCATTTGAACTGCTTTTGGGTGGGGAAGAGTTCATTTTCATCATTGTGGTTGGTATAGGGCTGTGTTCTGGATTTGTGATGAAAATAGTGTTGATAGAACAAGGGTGTTTTTGCTGTTGCTGAGCAGTGCTTACACAGCACCAAAGGATTTTCTGCTTCTCACGCCAACAGTGAGCAAGCTGGGAGTGCACAAGAAGCTGGGAGAGGACATAGCTGGGACAACTGATCCCAACCAATCATAGCGATATCCCATCCAATATCACATCAAGCTCAGCAATAAAACTGAGGCAGTGGAGTTTCATAGGGGCTGCTGTTGCTCAGGGAACCACTCTGTTGGCAGTGAGAAACTTTTCTGTTTCATCATTTATTTTTCTTGGGATTTTTTTCCCTCTCTTGTTTTTCTCCTTTCCTTTCCTTTCCTTTCCTTTCCTTTCCTTTCCTTTCCTTTCCTTTC
>JASSUY010008211.1:0-31035 GCA_032466535.1 Forpus xanthops | reverse complement strand
ACATAGCAATCATCCTGTCCCTCCACCCATCAGCCAGTTTAACTGTGCCCATCCTGGACATCTGCTAGTCCCAGACATTCCCCATCCCCAGTCCCGTTTTTTCTATTATTATCCCCACATTTTTTGGTACTAAGGTCCTAAGAACCCAAAACTATGTCAGCTGTCTTCAAGCACCCCCATTACAAGGCCATCAGACTTAACTTTTCTTAGAACTGATCTTGTTTTGTGCTTTTGTGTCTCCTCCTTTCAAATCCCCCCTTTTTCTGTCCTTTTGCAAACTCTTTTGCAACCTTTTATGTACTACCATTACCATCTAGAGTATTTTTGAAATAATTTCCTGTTTCTACTTGATGCTTGATTTCATTTCTTTTCCAATTTTCATAGCTTATCATAGATCGTTTATACCACCAGAAGAAACATTGCATCAAACCACAAGTAATCAGTATGAAAATAATTAACATTAACATGCCTGCAGTCAGTTGCCTCAACAGGAGACATCAGAAAACCATGAAGTTAACTTTTTCCATATTTCTTCAAACCCCCAGGAGATATCATCCTTGGCCATTTCATGAAATATTTTAGTTTGTTTCCAAATTTCCTCCAGATCTATTTCAATCTTGCCACTTTGTTCTATGTAGGAACAGCAATTTTCATTGATTTTGGAGCAAATTCCTCCTTGTGAAGCCAATAACATGTTGTCGTTGCACATGCCTAGAGTCATTTGTTTTTCCTGTCAATGGTTTTACTCTTTATTTCCTCTATGGTTGCTGAGATATTTACGACTGCTTTCTCTAATTCACTTTCTCCTGAAGATGGAATTAGCCAACACACAAAATTATGAAATGCGGTGTTCTGTTCAGCAATAGGGTTAAACCCTTGCTTAATCTGTTTAGCAAAACTTCTAGCCCAGGTTCCAGAAGGATACATGTCAATAAAAGCAAGATAGAATATCACAGCACCTAAGGTGCATGCCCCCTTCCAGCTGGGGAGTAGGGTCTTATAAACATTTTCTCCACATAACCAATGTCGTCCTTTCCCTTCGGGAATGGGCCACCACTGAACCATGATGCCATCTATATTAATAGTATGATTGCAGTTTGAATAGTGACCTACACCTGTGGCCTTTAAACAAGCGTAATCTCCTACTCTGGTTCCTGGTGTAATACATCTTTGTATGCAGGCATAATATTCTTTACTTGGATTAGCATTAGCTATCCCGCACCTTAACCTTTGCCTTGGATATAGGTTGCTAGTGTTCACCCACAAATTAGTCCACGAGATAGTGTTGGGAATTGGAATGCAAGTAAATGATAGGTTCCTATTTTCTCCTGAGTTAGGCAACTGTGCACACACCCAGCAGTCACTATGATTAACAAACATTCTGCATTAATTTCAGGTATAAGTTTTGGTCCCAAGCTTGTATGCCAGTTATCATATAAGTCCAAATTATTTCTTATGCAATTTCATATGTAAGGGTTCTGAAGGTTCGATCCACCACATCTTCTCTGGTTCTAGTTCTTTCTTTATTCTTGAATAATGTGTCCAAGCAGGTTGTTCCTTTATCTTCACAGCTGTAAAGGTGGTCAATAATATCTGGTATGGTCCACTCCACTTCTCTTATAGAGGATCTCCTGAAAAATTCTTAACATGAACCGAGTGTCTGGGTCTGAAAGGGTGAATCGGACAATCCAAACCTCTTGCTCTTTTCCCTAATATTCCATTATTTATTTCTTCTAATTGTTTTTCCAGATTGACCAGAAGCTCTCAGAGGTAGCCTTCTCCCACTTTCAGAAGACTTTCTGCTTTAAACTGTAAGTGATATGGTCTTCCATATAAAATTTTACATGGTCTAGCCTTTTCCTTCAACCGATGTTTAGTTTGAATTCTTAACAGAGCCAGAGGTAAGGCTTGGTACCAATATAACTTCCTTTCCTGACATATTTTTACTAATCTGTTGTTTAATCAGATGGTTCATCTTTTCTACTTGCCAGCTGGCCTGAGGCCTGAGCTGAGCATGTAGTTGCCAATCAATTTCTAATTTTTTGCTAATTTCTTGCAACAATTTTGCACTAAATTGCGAGCCTTGGTCAGACGAATTTGCCCCTGATACTCTAAAACAAGGTATTATATTGTTTAACAATGCTTTAATTACTTGTCTTGCATTATTTATTCTACAAGGGAATGCTTCTGGCCAGCAGCCAGAAGTGGTTTGTGTTATACCTTAGTTACTGGACTGTTCTTATCTCAACCTGTGAGAGTTGCATTCTTTTGGTTCTCCTCCCCATCCCTCTGGGAGTGGGGAGGAGGAAGGGGGAGAGTGAGTGAGCAGCTATGTGGTTCTGAGTTACTTGCTGGGCTTAAACCATGACGCAATCATTAAAGACAAAACTTTGTTTCAGAGTCTCCTATTCTCAATATGAATGTCTTCTCATCTGTGCTGTTTTTAAAGGAAACAAAGCCAATATTGATATTAGGAAAATATTATGAAGTCCCTATTCCAAGAACTTTAAAGAGAAATAAAAAAAATAATGTAAAAAAAGCCCAAAACTAAAACAAAATAAAAGAATGAAAGAAAATCATGGCAAAGAACCAACACACCATAATCATCAATATAGGAATATTGTGGAGGGGAAGTGTTGTTTTGAATATATTGGGAAGAAAAAGATAACAGCCTCTAGGCAACGGGGTTTACTACAGAATGTAGCTCCCTCTGAACAGTTCTTAAACTAGCTGTGTGTCTCCTCTGTACTGTCTCCAGTTTGAATAGAGACAGGCAAGAGTAGGAGGCTGAGTTATTTCCTTCAGCACAAGCCCAGAGACTCTCTTGTGTTGATCTCAGCTCCTGGGGTGCTTGCTGTGTTCTCAGGGAAGGCATCAGGCACTATTTTTTAGAGGCTTATGTCTTGATGCTGAGTTTTTTTCCTTTTACATAAGTTCTGTGGAGAAGTGTTGAAAAGTTTATGCAGGTCAAAAAGGTAGTGACAGTATTAATGGCTCAGGAGCTGCAAGAGATGTGCCATTTCAGCGCAGGGACCCAGAAGAGGCATCGTGAATGAGAGTGGAAATACAAAGTCCTCTACAGAGCAATCGATCAGGAGTTAATTTCATTTCCCTCTGTACTCATTGGACTGATGAGCACAATTAACAGCTTCTTTTCCTGGAAAGAGCTTTCACTCAGTTATTTCCTTCAACTCAGACTTGGACTCATTTGATAATTATTTTTACATGCTGGCTTTCACATCACCCACCCTTTTTCCCAACGTTGCAAAGTAGTGACAAAGAAATTATGGTAAACTCACTGGTTTTCACTTTTTCTTCTCCTATAAATACCTTAATTTTTCCTGCCATGCTGAGATATGTACCGCAACTTTCTTAGGACAGTGCATGTATCTGATCGAACACATCAGTCAGGTAAGCCAGATGACGCACCTACTGCTGTTCAGAAAACAGATTCTGCATTGAATTTACTACTAGAAAAGTAAATCTCCATTGTTTCAGAGAGTGGCAAGATTGCTCTCAATGCTCATTTCCTATCAGTATGGGACAGATAAAGCATTGAATTGGAAGTCAGAAATCTATCAAATAGCTTGTTGACCTTGGACAACTTGGATTGTTTTTCCCTGTGCTTCTTGACTGTATACCTACTTCTGTACCATATCAAGTCTGTGGAGGAGAAACCACTTCTGTACTTGTTTGTACAACCTCTGTTCTGTTTGGGTTCTGCAGGCAACTTAAAATATGCCTCTTTAAAAAGCAAAGCTATGGAGCAGTGCAGCTCCCACCTGTTTCCTTCCAAATTCCATAGCAGTAAATAGCTTTGCCTGATAGCAACTGTAATCCTGCACTTTGTATTAAAATAATGTGCAGTTCTTGTAATCATATCACGTAGCCTCAGGAGGCATTTCCTTGGGAACTACTGCTCTAAGTCTTGTAAAGCAAGAAATGCTGCAATTCAACCTATGGGCTGAAAGTCAACAAATATGAATGTGAATGAGCCCAGCCAAAATAGGTTAAATAAATGTGGTGATATCAAGTCAGGTGAATAACTGGCGTGTGGATAAAAAATAGTGCAGTAATATTAGTGTGCTGGTCTTTCATTGAAATAGCAATCACAGTGATGAAAGCTTAACCTTTTCTGCCCATCACTCCTTTTTCATGTCCAGAAAAAACAGTGGTCCTAGAGAGTGCCAAAGCACAGTGAGCTCTTAAATCAGAAATACCATGCTACTGGGGACAACATCCTCCTCTTGAACCATGCCCTCATTTCACTGGGTAGTTGAAAGGGATCCATGTGTCATCACCACCACCATTGGCTCCACAAAATCCTAGTCAGTACCAGAGTATGAGACCTGAGGTCTGGCTCTTGCTTCCCTTCTTCCCTTCTTTCTTTTTTTTTTTTCCTATTTCCTGATGCATTGTGCATTTCTTCCCTTCTCTTCTTCTCCTTTTACTTTTGTCAGGAGTTGAGCTTTGGTAGCTAGGATTGTTTTGTGGCATGTCAGGAAGACTGATCACAAAAATTGCTCAAGCAAAGTATCAAATAGTCTGACTTGTAGGGATGTGTCAGATCTAAGCATGATGGTTAAGACCTTGTGGTGGGGACTTGCCATTTTCTGAGAGCAAGTGAGAGACAGCCTTGGAAACAGGAGCTGTATTTTTTTAATCTCCATAGTTCTTTCTATTTTGTGCCCTTTTCAAGCTTACTTTGCCTATGAGGAAAGAGAATCAAGCTACAACAGAAACAGCAACAGTGACAATAATTCCAGCTCACTTCAGCACCTGTTTTTCTTTGCCGTCAAAAGGCATGTTATTTCCCTTGTTAGCAGCCTCTGATAAATATGCCAAACAGCATGGGATTTGTGTCAAAACTCCAGTTTTATTTCAGAAATGGAATAACAGATGCTGAAAACCAAACTAAAACTGTATTTAATTCTGTAATTTCCATGTGCTTTCCTTTCTTGACTTTTATTTTCTCCTGTCCTTGTAATATTTATGAAAATTATTATTACATTATTGCTTTTTATGCGATTAGGGAAGCTAAAGCCTTTGTTTTTGGAATCCCAGAACAATGCAAGAATTTAATGTTGTTCAAAAACAAGATCACACAAATACTTTCTGATGTCTCCCTTGGACCATTTCTGTAGCTGAACATAACAAAGCAGGGGCCTGATGCAAGTCTGATAAAAATGTTTCTGCAGCACAGCACCATGCAAATGGTAGAAAATAAGCTTTAAAATTAAAACCTCTGTATGTAATAGAGTTTGGGTTTTGTTACAGAAACATGGCCCAAATCCCCTCTGCTGGTTTGTCATTACAAATGTTATAAAAATGGTCTTTGGAAAAAGTTTGAGAAGGGACAGATAATCTAGGGCCCATTTCAATCTTGCAGAGCGTTTCATAATTTTTTAGACTCCATCTGATGAGTCTATATCCACCAAGGCTTCTAAATGCATTTGAAAAGAGAATCTTATGGAGATAAAATGTCTTCTAAGCTTGTGGGAAATAAATAAGAGCGAAACTGTGGGCTTTATAACCACTGCAAGTTTTGTGATGAGCTAAGACCAACTCAGCATTGATGTTTGAGAGTAAGCCAGAGTTTTTTTGCTAAAAGATGAGGTAAGTTGGCCCAGAAGTATCATTTGTTGTATGCTTGATGAGTCCTGGTGTAGTGGAGCCAGGCTGTGGACTTTCTGTGTGACCTATGTCTCCAGTTGCAGCAAGAGCATCTGTCTTTGAGATGAAGCTTCCCAGGCAATGGGCTGTTACCCTATGATTGTCTTATCAAATGTAAGAGGAGTCTTTCTTGAGAAGATGAAGGGGCTTGTTTTTTTTTCAAACCTTTTAGGTTATTTCAGAGTAACAGTGAGTTCAACTTTTCACAAAGGCTCTTTATGCAAATCATGTAGCGAGTTTGCTTTGCATGTAAGGAGTAATTTGCACAGTATAGTAAATAAATATGTTTAGCATTCTTTGTTCTTAGAACTAGGGTTGAATACAGAGCTGAGCAGAATTTGTTGCATGTCTTTGCAGTGCATATGTGAAAATGTCATTGTTGCTGGTGATTATGGCTTCCTTGGAGACAGACGATTCCGTTGGGATTTGGAGAATAAGTGAACTATCAATATATACTAAACATATGAATTCTTGGGAAGAGCTATCCACATCAGGGACAATGCAGATCTAGTAGAAGGTGGGACAACAAAGTATCTCTTAAATAATTTAAAAAACAAATGTATCGTAACACTGTTATAGGCCTCTTTCTGAATGACAATTTTATAAACCAGTAACATATGGTTGTGTGAAGCTGTTTTCTCCCCATATGTAACACTTCCCGTGTTACAATACTGGGAACAGTTTTAGTATCCATATTACTAAAAGGCTGTTCAGAAGCTGGAGAGAATATGTTAAAAAACAACAAAATCATTTGAAAGCCAGAGAAAAATTTGCTTAGTTTCCCAAGAAAAGCCAACTGCATCACGATACAATTACAGTATCTGAAAGCCATATGAGAGCAAATGTCTGAAAGTGGGAGCTAAAGAAAGTCCTGGCAGAAACAAACCATTGCAAACAGTGTAACAGAGACTCCATCCATCCTGGTAAATAGATGGTTTTAGGGGGATGTGGATTCAAAACATCTCTTAATGGAAAAACCACAGAGAACGTGGATATAAAAGCTAGAAAACATCTCTGAACATCAATGTCATTATGCATCAAGCAGATCAACATGTTGAACATGTTCATGGTCCAGAGGCAAAATTACGCACTAGCATAAAGTCCATCACCCTCCAAATGAGTTTGTTTTTTTTTTTTTTAAATTCTCTTTTAAAGAAGCATATTTATTAAAGAAAAACAGAACCTTCAGTGAATACCCAAATTTATGAAATAACTTGATTATGAGTATGGAAAAACAAACAAAATAATAATAATAAAAAAAGCCAAATAATACTGTTTGTTGCCCTTTTTATGTTTTGGGTTTATTGGTTTTTTTGGTTGGACGGTGGAGGTTTTTGTGGTTGTTGACTTGGGGGAGCTGTGTGTGTGTGTGTGTGTGTGTGTGTGTGTGTGTGTGCGCTTGTCAGTGCAAGAAATTATGACTATTGAGTGACATCTAGTGGGTACGATGCTGAATACCAACATCTCAAAGGTATGAAAACGCTTTTGAAATAGTTCAGTTGTAGTGCTGATGAAGTGACAAGTAATTAGAAGTAATGAAGTAATGAAGTAATTAAAAAATTATGCATTGTAGCAAGATGTAGGTAACAAGCAAAGGGGACAGAATACAACTCTACAGGAAACTTTGGCAAATCTAAATGTATCAAGTTTCTACTTTTTTTAGGTCCTTCTAATTCTCTTGTAAAAAAACCCAACATACTACCTTCTGCACATTTTGGGTCACCTATTATTCTTTCATATAAGCTACATTTTAATGTACATACATATACATTTTACCAGCCCACTCACCATAAATCACAATCTACCACATAGTAGCCCTCATATGGCCTTCTGATGTGTTTTGTTTGGATAGTTTTAATTTTTGATTTCCATTGAATTTTTCATAATTTAATAGGAACTTATCCTTGAGGCTTACTGGCTACACTAGGGCTGGAGTTAACATTCCAAGTTGCTTTACAGCAAGTTAATGACAAACAAATTATAGTTTTTCAGATGAGATTATTGAAGAACACCTGAAATGCTTGTATGCCTTAATTCTCTTTTTGGGAAAGAGAAAGAGAATTTCTGGAAAGACCACATTTCAGAAATTGAGATACAATGGCTTCTATTTGTGAAGCTGAAGGAAAAAATGCCAACAGAAAGCTTACATATCCTGAGGGCTGGATTCATCAGTTGCCTTGCAATTTGCTTAACTTTACTGATCGTTAAGCATGTAGTTGTTAACTAGATTTTTCACCTTGGCCACAGAACCCTCAAATTCTCTGTAGCACCTTTTAAGCTCTCACTTATTAATTTTATTTTACCCAACTTTGTAAATGTAAATTTAATTTTTTACACGTTTACCATGTAAAACTTAAATAAGCCTCTGGATATGATAAATCACTGCTAATCTATTGATAAACTAAATCCAAAGTCACTAGCAGGGGATTTAAGGGGAAAATGGTGGAGAGTAATAGGTTTTGATTACTCCAGAATTATTATGGAGAAATATAAATTATATATATATAACATATGTATAATGTATCTCAATGTAGTCAGAATATTGAGATAAATAGTGTCATTTATTTTATCTATTCTACAGGTAAGATAAATGAAATCTAGATCAAGTAGGTATGGTCAGTAGATGACAAGAGTCCAGAAAGGTCAGTGATTTGATACTGGGTTTTATACTTCAGAGGTCTATTAATAAATTAGATTCTAGAGCTGTATGCTGTTTTGGCATATCAGTCAATTTGAAGATTGGCATGTTGTAACTCTGAAACTCCATCTGTACTCACTTGCTTTTTTTAATTTTTCTTCCCCCATCTCTCTCTCCTCCATCCCTTCCCAAGTAGTTCAGATTGCAAATATTCCAAGATATGTCCCTATTGGAGATGCTCTCCATGTCCTCCACCCCATCATCTTTATTTGCAATTTCATGCTCTCTTGGCATAGTCAGAAGGGGTAGCTGGAGTGCAGCAGTTATTGCTCCTGCTCAAACCACAGCCAGAATGGCTCAGTCCTGTGGCAGGTGGTTTGCAAAGTTGCGGCCATCTGGTAGCAAAAAATCAAACAACTGTTCACAAGCCACTACACATTCCTACCAATGAGTATGTCAGAGTGCAGCAGTGCTTCATCCATAACCGCCTATTAAGATGGGAAATCAATACCAGATACTCGTAAATGGTGGAGTAGTGGACCACAGGCTGCAGGTTGCTCAGATTTTAACTCTCTTCCTCCCTCCTCTTCCACCTCTTCCCCCACTGGAACTCAGTGAAAATTTATCTCTAAAAATGATTTTATTAGATTTATTCTTGTCTTTCTGTAAAACTTGCATTGCATTTGTGTGCAGATATATTTCCTCATAACACTTGCTTGTCTTTCTTTTACATCTTGTACTTGCATATAAGCTAGGGCAAAGCTTCTATTTTAGAAGAAATGAGATTTTTAAGATACACGTCTGCTTTTTCTTTCATTGTATATTATGTTCAGGTTCACTAAAAAAAATTAACTGAATAGCCTGATCTCAATAAAAGTTAGGTTTTACATGTAAACTAATTCCTTCATATCAAATTTGTTTTTGTAAAATAATAATAATAATATAATAATGATGATTATGATAATAATAATAATATCCTGATCCAGAGGATCTTGATTGTAAGTCAGTTTTCTTTTCATTAACATTTTCAGTGTTAAGCTATCAGGACCCAAAAGTGGGCTGCTTCCTCGCTGGGAGAAAAATCAGTGGCATACTCTATTTTGTTAGAATATGTATCAAAATCGTATTCCAGTGCTGCCAACTCTGAATATTTAATCCTCTGTTTTGTGGTGCCTTGTATTTGAATTCAACCTGCTTATAAAGATAACATTTTCTTAGACCATTTTTCTTGAAGAGGAGATTTGTGACCATATTAGATAATGACAAGCTTCAAACCTGTGAGCCTCTGGATGTTCGTAAATGAGGAAACAAACAAGCAGGACCCAAGCTGCTGATCCAGCCTGAGAATTGCTAGGCAGCCAGCATATGTGACTCATGAGCTGGGAGGTGCTTTGCCTGACACCACTGAAAGGTAGCAGAGACCCCCCCAGCTGCAGAATGAGCCGCATGCTCTGTGGTATTGAACTGCCCATGCTGAACAGCAGAGGACTTTATGGGAGCTGATGGGAGAAGTGACTACCCATGCTTGCTGTTGTCGCTGAATTAACTCCTGCGCCCTTATTCCACAGCCTTTACTGAAACAGACTTGGAAGAAATCATTTTCCCTTTTGACTCAGCTACGTTATATGACACTCTCAGATTACTGAGCATAAAAAGCAGTTTCTTTCCCTTTCCTTCTTTTTTAAATCCCAGCCCTTATTTCTGATCTAAAACTGGTATATATTTTGAGACATTTCTGCAGGTAGGTTTGGAGTTTACAAAGCCTGTCAAGGGAGGTAAGGAAGCAGTACTCTTGCCTTGCAGAGCTGGGGCCAGGGCTGACCTACTCATGGCTAATGGGTTTCAAGTCAGTGCTGCTTCAGATTTCAAATCACTGCTCAGCTGCAAGCAAAGCTATGGCACACAAACTGGGTGGCGTCTGCAGGATCAGTAGGACCTTAGTGGAGAATAATAAAAAGTGCTAACAAAAATGCTTCTGCCATGAGACAGGGCAGCTGGCTACTAACAGCTTCTTTTGAGCCTCACAATCCAAGAACATGGAACTTGATGTAAGGTACAAAGTACAGCTGAAAGACGAGGTACACTCGCTTAGGGCTTGGAGACATGTTTATGTGCCTTGTGGAGACTTATGTGCAGCTGATTCAACTGTGTCACACGTTAGACTTGGTATTGGTGTGAAAACATCTCTTTATGGCATTGGTCAAGTGTATACTGTCAAATGAACACTATTCGGTTCACAGGAAGAGCTCAGGGAAAAAGATGGAACTCTAAACCTGACTGAAGTTCACTGCAGGGTCGGGATATTTTGCTGTTGTGGCTATTTTAAGAGCCATTCTAGACACTGGCTGCATTTTCTTTTTAAATATCTTAGTTTATCAAACTGGGCTGGCCTCGACCACAAAGTCCAGGAGCCACTCCTGAGTTTGTGAGCTTTTTTCTCATGGCAAATGCAGGCATGCTGTTATCCTCAGAAAGGAAAGGTAAGAGAAGCCTTTTTCCTGGCAGTTTTATAGAAAGGGATTTTTATGTTTTCTGAATGTGAGGTTGTCAACTTTGCAGATACCTGAAGTTTAAAAGGGTTGGCCATTTGTATTTATTTATTTACATATTTTAGGGATATTTCCTCTACTTCGCATGCTCTTAGACTCATATGTGCCAAAAAAGTTTCCGCTCTGAATCTGTTTTTTCTCTGCATGTACATAAAGAGTTTCTACTTTCAGCTATTGATGATTTGGAGAAAAAATAAAGATTAAAAAAATGTATTTTTTTTCTTTTTAAAATTGCTCCTAAGCCTGAAGTACCTCTAGTTTTAAATGTTGCCTCAGACAGTGTACTTGAAACATTAGCTCATTCAGAGAGTGTAAGTCTGTGAACATAGAAGACTCTTGATGTCACAAGTACCTGTTTTCAGGATGAGAATAACCAACATCTTTCTTTTCCTGTTAAGCACAGTGTGGAAAACAAAAGCAGGTAAACTATAAAATCATTTGCGTAATTTTTTTTTGTCAGGAAGCTCTGATCCTGCAATTAACCCCTGCAAATTAATATTGCTGCTGTGATAGATCCTGTTATCATTAAAGCCAGACAGTCATCAAGATGTTTATATCCATTTCTGGTTGTGGCAGACTTTCCTTTTGCTGTAAGTCTTGTTAAAACAACTTTTGTAAGCCCTGAAGCACCATGACATTGCTTTGCATTATACCTGACTTTGCTTTGCAGATATCCAGCCACACTCAAAAAGAGCCTCATTGAGTAAAATGTTTCACGCCAAAAATGCACCAGGGCTAGATGAGGCAGTGCTGAGATTGTGTTGCAGTCACTTTCTTCGTCAACATCATCTTGATCTCATCTATGATTCAACACATTATCCAGAGTAAGGAGCCACTCTTGAAAAGTAGAAAACCCAACTAAACCACTGTTTGGGGTTCACAGAAGGCCAAGCCTCCTCCCTTTCTCCCTCAGTGACTGGAGTTTGATCTTGTGCAGGATGGAGAGTTCTTGCAAAAGTTTGATGCTGTAAATCAAATGAAAGCCACACTACTCACCAGCACAAGGGAATATTAAAAAGCATAAACATAATTCTCCCTGTGAAGGTCAGAAACATTTTTCTTATTAGTTATTTAAAGGTACCTCCTAGAGCATATATATATATGTGGTTTATGATACATGTTGTCTCACAGCTGCTGCTGGAGTGACATCTTCCTTTTTTAGCCGTGTTTCACAACAATATAATAATTTTTAATTCAGTGAAGGTATGAGTGAAAGAAGACAGGCTGACAAGAGCTGAAAATGAGACAGACAGAAGTCAGTAAAGTTTATTTTATTTTGTACATAAAAAAACTTAGTAGTAAGATAATTATTTCTTTTTTAATTCCAATATACTTCATAAATTCAGCATTCAATACCCCCAAACGAAGTTTGATATTTTGTTTGTTCATTGTAAAGAATCCTTGCTCTCAAGTACATATACTGATTTATGGAAGTATATGCTTATGCAGTTAAGGCAGGCTCAGACCCTCAGCTCTCACAACTATTTGCATAAACAGTTTGTAAGTCTTTAAAAATATATGCCATAAAAGAAAGAAGAGTAAGAGACTTTCCAACTGAGCTGAACACAAGTGTCATGGTCCCAGGTGGCACAGTTTTGTGAAAGTGAATTATCCCAGTGACTTCACTAGGATTTAATTTGTATGGGCATTGCTGCTCACATAAAAAGAACATTTGTACTTCTGGAGCCATCATTACTTCTTCCCTGCAGAGGGAAATAGAAGAAGGTTGTAACCTTAGTTGTGGCTGTACAACATGGCAAAACAAAAATGTATTATTTGCAGACTGATTAATGATAATAAATTATAACAAGAAAAACAATTGCTTCTTTGAATCAGGATTAAGAATAGCTAGAATTACTTGCAAAAATGCCACAAGCAGGCAAGAGATGTTAAAGGCATAAGCAGATGAACAAATTAACATCACACGCTATTAATGTCCATCCCATTTTCTGATGGGCAGCTAATTAAAATACAGAAAGAATATAGCAACTAGTTTTTCTGTCAAGTTTCTCTAATGTTTAAATTAGGTTCATAAATTAAATTAGACATGTTATTCTATACTAGTTACTATTAAAATTGAATACTGTTTCCAGGTCTTTTCAATGTATTACCCAGTTCCATTTGTGTCTTCACCAGACATCATTAGCTTGTCTTTGGCATACCCTGTGGGCTTTTTACACAGAAGCTACTTAAAACATATACCTTTCTGTATGAAGTCCAACAATGAAACCAGTGATTTGAAAGTATAGCCCACCAGAGTTATTTTCAAGAGCACTGTCCTGAAAATTTAAAAGCTGTCAAGGTCAAATTACAAACTTGCAATCAGTGGATATGAAAGTAGGCTAGACACTATGTTATGGAGGGAGAATACTTATATGTCTACATCCTATCAGTAAATAGTGTTCTCATATTCACTACAGCTCTCTGAGTCCCTACTTTGTCTAGATGGCAGTTAGTTCCCACTGTCATCTTCAGAAGACTCTGAGAATTTATTACAACAGTGCAAGATGATTGTGTGAAAAAACCCTGGCCAGACCTCTGGCTGCTGTCATCACTTCCTCTCCCATCTGCTGGCAATTTTCAGGATAACTGGAAAAGTTTTAATGTTTATTTATAATCAGGATTTTAAAAAATAAAATAAAAGAAGCATTTTGCTTGGTTGGTTGTATTCACCTTTTCTCACTTCTCCCTCTCATTTTTTTCACTCTCCCTTTTCTCTTTTCCCCTCTTTTCCCTCTTCCATTTTATTCCATTCAACTTTCCCTTTTCCCTTTCCCTTTCTTTTTCTTTTTAAATACTTTCTTTTTTTTTTTTTTTACCGTTTTTTTACCTTTTACCACAACAAAAGACAAATCAAGTTTTGGGAGAGAGGTTGTCTTTGGCTCTGTAATTGAGAGTGGTTGTTGAGCTATTGGCAAAGACAGCCTTTATTTTAAGCATTTGTTTTTCAGTGAAGTTAAATGTATTTTTGCAATTCAGAGCAAAGGGCTTTGTCTGAACTTAGGAAAAATAGGCAAGGCATATTATAGGCAAGGGAATCCTTTTTAGCAGATACCTAACAACAAGCACTTTTGAAGTCCAAACATATTGTTTTGCTTTATTTTATCCCGCTTTCTTCTTCACCAGCATTGTTTCTAGAGTGTAGTAACTCACATCTATTGCTGTGATTTATTTGTCTTTCAATATTTTCCCAGGGAAAAAAAAATTATTCAAATACATTTTTTTTCTCGAAAGGACTGTATTTAAATATCTATGTGATTGTGTACTTATGTGAGAGAAGGCAAGGTCAAAGAAAATTGTTGTTCGTGTAAGAAGCACTAGATGGTGCTGTAAAGAAAAATATCTAAGCGAGCTCCAATCTGGATGCTGAAATTTAGATAGCCACATTCATTAGCTGTATAAAGCAGATACATATTGCTGTTCAGGATTGCAGTACATTACTTCCTTTAGGACTTGAAAATTATGAGAACCATCATCTGACCAGTAAGCAGGAGAGGTCAAGTCCCCAGCCGAATAGCAGAAAGATGTAGATGTCATGCATGACATTTACCTCAAAGTCACAGATGGCCGCTGAGACATGCACTCAGGCAAAAGCCAATATGTAGAACAATATTTTAAAATCTATGCAAAATCTCCATAGAGAGTGGAACAAAGGTCTTATGGGTCTGTTGCAACAAAGAGATGCAAAATACAGTTCTGAACTAATTAAGGTGTCAAGGATTTCCTAGTCTGTTACAGATGCTACAAAAGTGGTACCTATGGTTACTGCTAAGAGAGAGCTTCACATCAGACAGAAAAGTATTCTTTTACCCATTATTTACTTTCTTTCTTGATAGACACGATCATCTGCTCAGATGTGATGAAGAACTTATCCAGCCTTCAGGCTTTGTCTCATTTAGGGATTTTTCCTTTGTTCCAGGTCTCAGTATGAAGCATAAGCAGAGGGAAAGGTCTGAAAATGCCACTGCAGCTTGTACTCCTGTATAGGCTGATCTCTGCAGGCAGTGGTGCTGAGCAGTGTGGTGAAGAGCTGTACTTACAGCTTCAAGCCATCTGTCTTGAAAAGGGTCCAGTCCAGTGCTCACAATCAGATATCCGTACTTTGCACTCATCTTTGCAACTAGCTGAGTCCTGAATTGACAACAATCAAATAGTTTTTCTCCAGAGCAAATGGTGCATTTGTTTATCACCTGAGAGACAAGACCAGCCCCACAGGGTATCTATGTTCAACCCCACGTAACAATGTTAGCCATTTCCAGTGGCATTGTTAGCTCCCTCATCACCATCGATTCATTCAGAACAAGCTCCTTTTACATTTCTCCCTAGCTGCTTTAGTCGACCACTTGAGTCTGGATCTATGAAAAATAAATTCATGCCATTTTATTTTATGTTAGTGCTATTCCTAAACTTCAAGAGGCATAATTTATTTTCCTGTCTTTATGGTTTTTCCACTTACTCTTAAAACACTTCTAAACACAGAAGATATATGGAAAAGCACTTAAATGTCTGGTGAGTGGAGTTTTTAAGTTAAAATTATAGTACTTTAATACTTCACATGCAATGATCTCTTTGTAAAGTTTTCATAATGTCAGAGAAGTTCATAGAGTAAATTAGTTTGACTTCACTCAGAGTGCTAACATTTATAAATCTACAGTGCTGCCTTTCTGAATATATTTACTGCTTCAGAGAGGAAGGAGGGATCAAAGGGCTCTCACATTTATTTCTGCCATCATTTCTTATCTTCAGCACACTTAGAGTTTTGTATACATAGCAGTTTCCTGCTCCAGAGATGTCAGAAATTTTCTGGAGCCTGTTTACAGGACATTAAGTTAGGATATGGACAAACTTGCAAAAAAAGTAGGTATTGCATATATTAAGTGGCCCACTTAAGTCACGAATCCAGGTTCACTTTTAGATTTATTGTATGCTGGTTTTTGCAGTGTGGGCGTGAAAATAAAACTAGAATCTGTCTTTTCTGAGTGCGTTTCTCCCCCACATATAATTTTAGCTTTGACAGTAATAAAAGAAGAGAAATAAACAGTGCGATATTAGTGATCAAAAGCATCAAAACACATGAGGAAAACATCAAATTGTAAAAGATCACCGAAGTAACAGCAACAGCAATTTCTGGTTCGGCATGGCTTGATGCCTTGAGATTTTAAATTCCCAGAGCCTGGAAGGAGTTTTTTAATCTTAGCATGTCACACCCATGAAATGCCAAACCATCCAACAATGGGCCTTTTTTACACTTTGTAAGAAGAGAATTTATTTTTTCACTTGTCAGCAGCATTTCTCACTCTAGGACACTGCTATTGGAAAAGCTCCACCAGACTGAGCCATACGATGTCAGGAAAACTTCATGGTTTTGACAAAAAAGTTGATGGGACCCCTAAAATTTCACACATTCTCCCCCTCCCCCCTGCCCCCCCCCCCAAAAAAAAGAAAAACAACTCAAGATTTTGTTTTCAACCATTGTTTCTTGGCATGGAGTTCATAATTTTTGAGTATTTGAGGATGGTAGTACCATGAAGACTACATCCTGCCCTTTTTCTATGCATAATTTCCCATGCTATTGAATGAACCACCAATATGAAGAATCACAGATGATGTATTTGTGTGTAAGAGGAAGGTGCAGAATTTGCCCCCCATTATATTATAACTTATACAATGAAGAAACAAATGCTGTGATGCCCATGAATTTATAATTGTTGGGGATCATTGTAGCCATCAATCTTGACATATTCTGCAATACACAACAACGTCCCCACTCATCTCTCCTTGCAGCCCAGCATATTTGAAGCACAACATACCTTCAGAAAGATATCTGGTCTTAAGTAATTCCAGTGCCTGAAGAAAAAGGACAAGACCATTGCCTGCAGTTATTACTGAATGTTATTAATAATATTTGAAATCTAATGATGGGAATGAGACCTCCTGAGGCGACTGTTCCCTTGCCCTACAGCAAGCTTAGCTACACCTGCCTGTCTCACTCCAACTAGCTCTGTCTCACCTACTTTCTTGAAGAATTCCAGTGCTGGAGGCTCTAGACCCTCCCTATGAATCATAGAATGAGCTAGGTTGGAAAACACTCTTCAGATCATCCTTCCAACCTTTATCTCAGGACTGATTGCCAAGTTCACCACTAAACTTTGTCACTGAGGGCCTTATCAGTACAGTTTTTGAGCCCTTCCAGGGACGTGGCTCCACTGCTGTCCTGAGAAGCCTCTTCTAATGCCTGAGCGCTATTTCAGAGAAGAAATTGCTCCTGATATCCAATCTAAACTTCTTCTGGTGCAGCTTGAGTCTGTTATCTCTTGTCATATCACTTGTTACTTGGGAGAAGAGACCAGCCATCTCCTCTCTCCATCCTCTTTCGGGTAGTTGTAATGAGCAATAAGGTCCCCCTGAGCCTTCTCTTCTCCAGACTAAACCCCCCAGGTCTCTCAGCCATTCCCCATCCCACTTGTGCTCCAGGCCCTGCACCAGCTCCACAGTCCTTCTCTGGTCCCACTCCAGCACCTCAATGTGTCTCTTGTAGTGAGTGGCCCAGAGGTGAACATAGAATTCGAGGTGCAGCCTCACCAGTGCCCAGTGCACAGGGATAGTCACTGAGCTGGCCCTGCTGGGTGCACTCTTGCTGATACAGGCCAGGATGCTGTTGGCCTTGGCTGTCTGGGCACAAGCTATTCATGTTGGGTGGCCACCAGTCAGCATCCCCAGGTCCTTTTCTATCAAGCAGCTTTCTAGCCGCTCTTCCCAAGACTGTAGCAAGGGATTGTTGCCACTCAAATGCAGGACCCGGTGCTTTGCCTTGTTGAACCTCATCCTATTGGCAACAGTCCACTGGTCCAGCCTGTCCAGATCCCTTTGCAGAGCTTCCCACCCTCCAGAAGATCAATATCCTCAGTCAACTTGGCGCTGTCCTCAAATTTACTGAGGATGCACCCGATCCCCTCATCCAGATCATTGATAATTGAACAACACCGGCCTTAATACTGAGCCCTGATACCGACCCCCAGGGGGCACCCACTGTAGTGACCAGTCACCAACTAGATGTGGAACCATTTGCTACCAATCTGCCAGCCAGCCAGTTTTTAACCCAGTGAAGAATTCACCTATTCAGGCCGTAAGCAGCCAGTTTCTCCAGGAGAGTGCTATGGGAGACAGTGTCAAATGCTTTACTAAAGTCCAGATAGACAATTGTCTACAGCCTTTTCCTCCTCAACCAGGCAGACACACCTTGTCATCGAAGGAGACCGGGTTGGTCAAGCAGGACCTGCCCTTCATAATCCTGAAGGAAGGTAGCACCTGGGACACAGGTGGGCACTGGGGACAATATTAGGGCTTGGCCCACCATACAAACCATTGATTTCTTCTTTCAAAACATGAGAAGAGAGATTCATCTGCCATAATTTGAGAAGGCTTTTTGTTAGGAAATACATTCAGTGGCTGCAGACTTCTGTAGAAACCAAAACTTCTCCATCATCTACTGTTCCTTCAAATAGAAGGTAAGGGTGTTCTTAAGTGATTTTAAGACTCCATCTTTTGTAAGAGTTATGGAATATAAATGCTGTAATTACCCACTTACCAGCTAAAATTTTGCTAATATCGATAGGTGTTAAATAAATGCTATATGCTTTCTTCTGATCTTCTACACTTGCAGTTTTGAACTGCCAGTTTAATTAATTCAGTTAAAAGAGGGCATTTAGAAAGCAAATGAACTAGCAGTGGATACTTGTGAAAACCAGTCATGTTTCAGAAAGTCACTGTGCATATATTTGGGGAGGTGGGAATTTCATTTTCAAACACAGTTCCCTAGGCAGCTTCCTGCACAATCTGGCATTGTCAGAGAACAAAAAGAGATTTTAGGGGCTGTCTCACAAAACTGCTACATTTCTTTACTCGTAGAGGTATCCACAAATCAACAAAGCCATGGCATTTACAAGCATCCTATCGCCTTCTGCAGCACTGTTGATGTTAGCATAGAAGGAAGGCAGAAGTGAACTTGTGAATCCTTATAAAATTGGAAAGAAATGGCTTTCTACCGGAAATATGCAACCTGTGAAGAATTAAGCAGATATTCTAAAACTACAACACAGTGGGTTTTGTTCCTTCCTCTTTTTAATTATCTTTTTTATTGTCTGAGTTAAATTTTTACAGGTAATTTAGTAGAGCATTGTGGCATTTTATTCATTGCTGAATTATGATCCGATCAACAGTGTTACATTTGTTATTATTGTTAGTACTATTATTATTGTTCTATTCCTTTATCTTCATGACCACACATTGCAGCTTCTGGAAAACAAGTGAATACACTACCAACAAAATATATACACAGAAGTGTAACTAGTATTTAAACATATTCACCTCTGTTCCATGCAACATTTGAATAATATTTGCTTTTCTAGTTTGTGTGATAATTTTATTTCCATCCACTGAAAATTTAGAATTGCTTTCTACTTACATTATTAAACTCATTATGAATTTAGCAATGGGTATGTTAGATCACCTGCATTCTCATTTCATGGTTTCACTGACGCTTCTTACAACATCAATGTATTTCCAAGGAAGGAATGTAAAATATTTACTTGTAAACTCACTTAGTATCTTCTAGGAAAGGAAAGAAAGCAAGAATTGCTCATGCCACATAGAAATGTTGCCAAGGATTTCGCTGTACCTGGAGAGCAATACAGAGGACAGACTGAAACCACCAAAAAGCAGAACTTAACATCAGAATTGGAATTAGTTTTGAAAAAGTCTTTTTCTCTTTCCTCGTATCACAAAACAGTTACCAAGCAACACTGCAGATAACAGTAATGCAGGCAGATCTATTCCAGTGAAAAATATTCAAACCATTGTCATTATCATGGCAGCTATGTTATTGCTGGATGCATAACATTTGGAATATGGGCATTTTCATAATCTACCCCTTCAGAATAATCTGCTTTGCCTGAAGAAGGTGCCCTTAGTATAACTTCTGTTAGATTAAGCTTGCAGGGATATGCTACCATCTGCTGTAGCTCCACCTGTGTTTTGCTGGGCTGATAAAGTGACTGATACCAGCCACTGAAGGGCAAATAGACGGTGAAAGCATACATAGTATGTGTGAGAAGAAGCAAAGGAATAGCTTTTTCTTAAGAAGACGTCTGCAATGAATGGCATGGGATTTCAGCAAAAGCCTTTGTGATAAGTTTTTCAGCTATTCCTCAGGAAAATAGCAAACAAAAGGACTAGATCCAGAATTGTTTTGGAAAGCAGAGTAAGTACCAAATTGCTAAAAACATGTTTTGCAAACTGACTGCAGTATGGAAAAGAGTCATGTTACAGAGACAGGGATTGTTATTCCTTTGCTATGTGGCTTTGGGTAGATGAGTCTAGGATGTTATTCCAGGCTGAATCAAACTGTTGGGAAAAATCATAACCCTTCAGTTTGACAGCAAGAAGCTCTAGCGCTCCTGAAATCTGTCATCTCCAAACCCCAGAAAGTAGTCCTTCTCTCTGATATGAAGATATGCGCATTTGGAACCCTATTGGTCAGAGCAAGACTTTCAATACTGTATTGAGCTGGAGCGTGTAGGTGACACACAAGGACACACTGTAGGCAGACAGCAGTGATTGTTCTAACACAACTCAAGGGAAGGTGTAGCCCAAGGAAAGGCCCTGGGAAACCCTTTCAGAAAGGAGGTTCAGTTCTGACAGCAATGGAAGAAGCATATTTTTTTCAATTTCTTGTGAAATAAAAAGGAAGATTTTGACTACTCTTGAGAAGGAGCGCAATCATCTACAAGTTATCTGGTGTCCTCATCAAATTCTCCTGAATGAAACATACAGTAAGACCCTGCTTCTTTTGCTTTGATTGCTTGGGCCAAGTGGGGAAATGGTTTCGAGCACTGTGATAGAAGGAAGTGGCAAGAATTCGGGGAAGAGCTATAGCCGAGGTGAACAGCTCCGGAGAGGACGTTTTCAGCACTGGAGAGTGGGAAATCACAGCTCCTCAGCGGCCACAGCCTCGAAAGGAATGCCACAGGACCTGGCTCAGGAGCCGGGCGAGGCTCAAGGGGGCGGAGACAGGAGGGACCGCCCCTCCTCTGGGCGGATAAAGCACCTCCAGGGGAGCTCGGTTCACCGGCCAAGGTGTGGAGCGGCGCTTGGAGCAGGCGGCATGAGCGCGATGGTAAGCACCCTCAATGGGGCTCGGTCCCGGTCTCGGTCTGGGACGGCAGCGCTGAGTGTCGCCTCCCGGAGGGAGCCGGTGAAAGGGGAGGCTGCAGTGCAGACCTCAGATAGCAGCAAGTGCTTGACTTGCCTCCGGAGGCAAGGGTGAACGGTGGATCGGGGTGTATCCGGTGCGCTCTGGTGGAGGACCTTCTGCAGCAGGGGGCTGAGCTGCAGGACACAGCAACTGCGGGACAGATTGAGGGATGTTAGGGAAGATGAGAGAGGCCACTGTGTAAAGGCTGCAAGTGTCGTGCCTAGTACAAACAGGAAGGAAGGAGGGCATTAATCCAGGGAAGTAGGAGCTTGTCACAAAATAAGAAACACAACAAAAAGAGGACAAAGAAAAGCAAGGGGCTTTCTCCAAAGCCTGATGTCCCCACCTAGAATGGCTTTGCAGCTCTGCAGGGGCCTGATGGAAGAACAACCAATTGCTGCACCAATACAGAAGATAATTACCAGTGTATCCAAGGAAAAGTGATGGTTGAAAGTAGTAGGAGACTTTACTTTGAAAGGTAAAGGGACATCTATCTGTTGGCCTGACCTGCTCTTGAGGGAGGTGTGCACCTACCAAGGATTCAGATGAGGGGTATTGCTGAGAGGCTGCCTGATCTCGAAAGTCCTACTGGCAATTACCCACTCCTAGTGGTCCATGAGTGTACCCGTAATATAGACAATAGTAGTCTGGGAAGCATTAAGGAGAATTACAAAGCCCTGGGAAAGGTGATTTGGGGCCCTGGGGCTCAAGATAGTTTTTTAATTGAACCTTTGTGTCAAAGGAAAGGACTTCAGAAAGGCCAGGCGAACTTGCAGGTTAATAGAACCGTGGTGCTGTAGTCAGGGTTTTGGTTACTTAGATCACAGGACGTGCTTTTGGGAAGCTAGGTCTACTGGAGGCTGATGAGGCCTGTTTGACAAAGAGAACCTGCTTTGGTCAGGTACTTGCTGCCAGGCTGACGAAGGCAGCTTTAAACTAGATGTGTTGTGTGAGGGGGGCACTGGTCTATCCAAACCCTATCTGTTGTATGCCAGCACCTGTGATTGCTTGGAGTGATTCAGAGCTCTAGCCAATGAGTCAGCTTTATTTGGAGCTTGGCTCAGATGTCTGTGCAGAAACACCCGCAGTAAGGGGAATAAACAAGAGGAAATAGAGATGTGTGCACACCTATGGAGGTAGGATATCACTGGCATAACAAACATGGTGGGATGGCTGCTATGACTGGAGTGTTGGAATGGAAGGCTATAGGCTCTTTATGAAAGACAGGCCGGGCAGATGGGTGTAGATATTTATGTCAACAATTGCCTGGAGAGAATGGAACTCTGCCTGGGTACAGGTGATGAGCCAACTGAGAGTTTGGGGCATCCCATTTCTAGATAGCATCTGTATCTATAAACCAGTCAATATCTGGAGCAAGTTAAAACTCCTTGAGCTTGGGCTGAATCAGCAAGTTGTAACTGTCAGTTTCTGCAAACAGTTCTGGGTTTGGCAGTCATGAAAGGCTGGGGAGACAGGAGGGGAGTCTGCTTTCACTGTTACTAGTCTCCTGGTTCAAGCAAAATGAATGAAGGAGCCAGGGCTACTCTACTCGCCTCAGTAGTGCAAAAAGCAGAAAACAGCAACAGCCAGCAGGGAAGCAATTCTTATGTTCCAGGTTTCCTCTCCTTCAAGGACAAAGGAAGCTGGGGAATCCAGCAACCTCTCTGCTCTCTTGTTAAATCTGAGCTGAAGGAGGTGCATCTGTTTTAGCATGCAGCTCTGAGAACATAGTTTCAAATGATAGCAATATCTTTCTTAATGAAAATGCTTGTAAGGACCGCAGTTTAGATCCTCAAGGGGCACAGGCTGTGGGCAATTAAAAGGTTCTGATAAACGTAAAAGCCATCTTTAATCACAGCCATATCTTCTCATAGGAAGTGGTAAGAGTATCTCTCTCACAGAATGATAAACATGCTAAGCTGGTGGCTACAATTTTTAAAGGCAAACCCTGTGACAGAAAGCCACACTGCTCATCTTACCTTGTAAGGATGTTACCTGCTGTATGTATCTGAACTTCTGTCTGCCTTTCTTTTTATGCTGTAGAGAGAAAATTATTTGTTACAGTATTTGTACCCAATTTAATTTGAGGAATCAGTGAGTAGGAGGAGAGAGGGGAGGGAGGGAGGGGGGGCAAGACCTGCTCCATTTACAGCTCTTAAAAATAGCATGTGAAGCCAGAAACTCATACAAAACTGAACTAGCCATCTTCTACATGCAATACATTTCCAAACAGAGGGTATCTACAGTACTTCCCAATTATGTTAAGTTCACTGCAGCAGGTGACCCCAAT
The DNA here is from genome assembly GCA_032466535.1 of Forpus xanthops. NCBI lineage: Eukaryota > Metazoa > Chordata > Aves > Psittaciformes > Psittacidae > Forpus > Forpus xanthops. The sequence goes on along the minus strand of JASSUY010008211.1, from coordinate 7,633 downwards.
TTCTTTGAAAAATCTTTATAACAGTTCTTTTCAGAAAACCTGCATGGGGTGCTGAGAATAAAAGTCAAGGCCGTAGAGTTTCTCTTGGGCTTTTTTCAAATAGAAGTGTGTGTATTACATGACCAGGGAGAGAGCCAGAGCGCAAAGATGTGACACCTGCACACGGTCATTTAGAGCCAGTGGTAAGACAAGTTGAAGATTATCAAAATGGGGCTTGCAGGTGTCTGTTGTAGTCACCACCTGAAGGACCTATGCCCTGCCTCTGTTTCTTTCTCTTCCTGCTCTTGTATGCCCTGTGGCTGCTGTGGGTTGGCCCTGCTCTTGGCAGCCTGGTGGGGTTGATGCTGCTGGAGGGGCCTCTGTAACAGGGATGTTGTCCTGGTGGCTGCTGCATGTGAGGATATGTCATGGGCCCCTGGACTTGGAAGACATCAGCAGCCCTGGTGTACCAGGGAGGCCTGAGCTCATCCCAGCAGCATACAGCCACATCCTATGGGTTTTCTCCTGAACGATTTAGCTCCTGCCTGGCACGTCCATATAGTGGACTGCATTGTATGTAATCCTGTTGGTGTGTGCTCCAAAATAGCTATGTGGTGTGAGGTCCTTCATGTAGATGGAACTGACTGGAGGAAGGAAGAGTCTTAGAGCCTGTACTTGGCTTAGCACTTTTCTAGTTGTACATCTGTGCCCTTGTTAAAAGAATGGGCTCGCTGTAGCTACATGGGTGTTTTCAGAGAAATGTAATATTGCTTAATATGTATTTTAGTGGTGTTGGCATGCAAATGGTGCAGTGTAATACAGAGGGCATAAATGAAATTTGCTGATGACACCATGAGGAGGCACCAGCGTAAAAAGCATCAGGCTGTCAGAAGGGGAGAACTGCATGATCTCGGGGGCAAAAATAGCAGAAGTAGAATTATATTTTACAGTACAGAGTGTAAATGATCTTGGGCTTGGGGTCTGTTATCACTTTTTTTGCTTTATGCTGGGAGCTTATTAGCTAGGGCTGACTGATGCCGAGAAGGATCTGGGTGTAGTGGCCATGGGGCAACTGAGAGCCACCAGAGCTGTTAAAAGACAATGGCAATCTGAACGTTCCTCTGACAGGATATTTTCAGTAGAGATGAGGGAGAGTTCATGCCATTTTGCAAGGTACTGCTGAGACCTTATCTGCAATACTGTCTCCAGTTTTAATCAGCTATATCTAAGAAAGATGAATTCAAATGGGAGCATTTTGCAATGAAAGGCAAGGAGATATTTAAAAATGGAGAAAAAAGGGCTGAAAATCATCATGCTGGAAGAAAATGTCAAATGGAGTTGGAATTTGTCTTATTTGTTACTCCAGCTCTTTTTTTTTTTTATTGCTTTAGCACACTGGACATTCAAATGCTAGATAAACAAAACAATTTGTTTTATAAGGGAGAATGTCTCCTCTATCAATTTGCAATTAAAAAAAAAAAGGTGAAATGTGTATAGCTTTGTGCTAAAATGGCCAATTTAAATTGGATTCCAGTTTTAGTTCAGCCATCAGCTTGAAGTTTGTTGAAACATGGACCTGAATATCTAAAATAATTTCCGGTGGCTTACAAATCACTTTATGAAATTTGGAAGTGTGTACAGGAATGGCTCCCAAGTCAGTAGATGTCAATGAAAATAAAAAATAAAGTAAAAACAAGAGAATTTACGCATTTCCGTAACAGCCTTAATTCATTGTTTTACCTACTAAAACATACACTGTTCTTAGGCAACCAGAATTGTAGTTCATCATCCTTGTTACGCCACCACACACTTTCTTGGCTGCTTTATCCTCCTTTCACTCCTTCCACACAGATGCCATCTGTATGGAATGGCAGGCCTGTGCTCCCTGACCTGAACCTGGAACAGGACATCTTTCCAATCTAAATGATTCTAAGACCTTGGTCATGAACTGAAAACGTTAGAGGTGTCTTCTCTCTCACCCTTTGCCCTAGGCCTCTCTGATGGCAGGGAGCTGAGGGATGGTAAGGTTCTGGGAGCCTAGCAGTGCCCCAAGCTCTCCCCAGCTGTCCTGTGGTCAATGCAGGACCTCTGCAGCTTGTGATGGTGATCAGCTTCAACGGAGCCAGTCTGGAGCTATGTATCTGGGTGACTTACAGCTTCATCTCTGCTATATTCAGGGGGTTACAGGGATTTGAGCTGTTGGCTAAGCACGATTTCCTGAAATGTCTGTCTATTTTCCATGGACTGATTGAGGAGAGGAAGTTTCTGAGGATGGTATCACTGGTTTTCTTCTCTGCAGCTTTTCACAGGAAGAGTGAATTTTATTTTTTACATGGAGATCCTATTCCTAATTCTGAAAACTGTTACACTCCCCTGTATTTGGGATTGGACTATCTGGCTACAATATGAAAGGTAATGAATGTTAAACTCAAGCAAATTGTGGTCTTCTCTCAGAAGCTGGTCGTTTTATTCAGTTTTCCTTCCACACTCTCTCCTTGCAAGTCTTGAAGATGAGTAACAGTTCCTTTGAGATGCATCGCAGTGCTCTTTTGCTTACTGCCAATGTGCTCTGTTTAAAGGCATTGCAGTGACTTTTTGGGGAAAAGCTTAAAGGAATTAAAGGTTTGAAGTACTGATTTATTAAACAATTTGTGAGTAAACCTTTTTTTAAAGGCATCTTTAGGGCAGGGAGCAGGCCATATCCAGAAGGAGTAACCCTGTGTCCTGCTCTCCTCTGTCCTTCTTCCAGAGGGACCCTCACAGCCTCTTGCTTCTCACCTAACCTGACATGCATATACTGCTTGGCTAAAATCTACATATTCCAAATGTGTGACAGATGAGAATATGGTCATGTTTAAGGAACACCTGTGTATTTATAGCAGGTAACAGCAAGTTCCTTCCCCATATTGTTACCTCTCAAAGTGCTTACCCAAAATTACTGAATGCATTTTGGGGTATAGGAGTATTTGTATTTTGACCAGCTGGTATCCTGTCCTGTAATAGAGGATGGGAACATTCAGACAAGCTTCCCATATGTTCACACAGGTTACAGGCCATGTCTCGATCAAAAGGTTGGACTCCACTGGCCATGCTCAACAGCACTGCTCTTTGTTTAAGGCAGAGAAAAGTTTCAGGGCATTAGCTGGGCATTGCAGGGAAGTATTTGTATTTAGCACTACTGCGCAGTCGAGAAACCACCTGCTGCAACCATTTGCAAAAAGTATGTTTTGAGATTCAAATGCCAAATGATATACAGATGCTAATCAGCTAACACCATCAATATCTGTTTTCTGAGCATGGATCAGAGAACAGTATCTTGGATACAGCACAAACCAACAGACAATATTATTGTCAAACAGAGAAACTATCAAGTCATACTTTAATTCTTCTCTGCTGTCCAGGGAGAGAGCTTAATCTCCAGCGCAAAGGGAGTATTCACAGATATATCTAGCTGAGGCAGAATGGGTGTTGTAAAGGCATATATAATGGCATGTTGTTAAGATTTTATCATGCCCAAATGTGAGATTGGAAATGTGGAAGGTGCAACTGTTCTTTTGCCATAGCAAAGAAGATACTTGTTTTTGATACAGTTTGTGATCTGCAATACATAAGCTTTACTGCAGATAGCATCCTGAAGATTACAGATTTTGTGTATTTCTTAGTCAATTTGAACTCTTATAGCCTGTAAAAATACCTATCTGTACTTTTGTACACATCAGTCAAGGGTGCAGGAGTAATCTCTTTTTTTTGCCCCATTGCTTCAGGAGCATCAGGGACCTTCCTGTACTGGAAGATGAGCCTAAAATAGTTCTAGTCTGAAGCACCCCTGCACAAGCCAGCCTCAGATAATTTCCTGATACATGCCTTTCCACCGCAGAGGTGTTAAGATCTGATTTGGATTGAGAACCATTTAGTTGTATTCTCCAGTTTGTGAAGTGCAGACATTATCCTGGAGATGAGCTGTGATATTTTGCAAGGTTCAGCATCAAACTGCAAAACATGACTATTGGCATAAAGAAAAGTTCTTTTGGAGGATAGCACTGACTACTCAAAGCCTAGTTAATTTTTACTGTCAAGCTTTGCAGAAAGGCCCCGCAGGCATGCCAGCAGTTCCTTTTCCTCAAGAATTAGTTCTCGGTATTAAAAACATATGCTCCTTTTGTGCATGTGCTTTTAATACCAGAAAGAGGGTTATCTGGTGTGATTTCAAGCTACTTGAAAGTAGGCTTTTTGTTGTTGTTGCTCTGTGTTACTCTGATCCATGACTGAAGCTCATGGGCATTGCTGCACTAAGACTAAGCTAAAAATAAGTGCAAAAATATCCTTTGAAAACCTGCTTTGGCAGTGTTGTATACTCTTTCAACTTTCTTTTTTTCTCAAATATCTTTCAGTCCTGCCACAATGCTAAAAAGAGGTGGTTGGTTTTCTTTTTAGCTACAAGCTGTTTCAAATTCTTCTGTTGTATCAGGCATAATTTTACCATCTCCATCACAGTGAAAATAGTGATAATTTGGCAGGAACAAAAGAGATGCCAAGGTCCCTCTATTTGGAAAGAATGATACATCAATCATGCCAGTTCCCAGCAATTTGATTCAGGTATGAGCTGTGAATGAAACTTGCTGTTCAAACATATGTTATAGATTTTCCATGCTTTCCCTTCTGATTAAATGCCATTCATATCCTTCTGGAGCTGGACAAATCCAGTATATCTTAGTTGTACTGCCTATTGCTCTTCCCATAAGTCATCAACTCAGTTAAGGCTGAGATTTTAAGTGTTGCATGATCCTGTTCTACCCATTCACTTCCATCTCGCAAAAAACCCACTCTGATGACAAACAAACAAAATAAAACCCACTGACATAGATGCATTGCATGTCATTTCACTTTTGTATAAGTGAGGCAATGTAAGAATGTGCACTCCTGAATGAATGTGATGCGTTAGAGCTTGATCATCCCAGCACCCCTCTACCTAAGAAACTTATTGCATTTAATAAGGCTTGTTCAGTTTAATGGGACAGCTCCTGTTTGTAGGACTGAGGCCCTGAAGTGTATGGTAACGTTCATTGACAGTGATTGCAGTTATTTATCTAAATCCTTTTGGCATCTATGGACAAAAGGAAAATGGTCATACATTGAAGAAATTAATATTGATTGTGTTTCTGATGAAAGTGACAGCTGATGCAATGTGAAGCAAGAAAGAACACATAGAACATGAACAGATACTTTAGTTTCAGATAGGTTTGTTTGACCATGAAATAATGTCATTGATATCAGTTGATGTACACCACTGCTGACGTTGTGGCCATAACACTTCTGATGGTGAAGGAAGTTCCCGTCCAACTTTAAAAGATAAATTGCAATTTTGATCTTTTAGAAAGAATTTGGTGAAAGAAGAAAGCTGCTTCAATACCATTGTTTGTTAAATTATTTAGGTTAAATGAGATGTTTTGAGTGACTCCTTTTCTTGGAGGTTTCCCCACAGAAATCAGCAAGTTCAGACACACAATAAGGGATAGAATTTAAAAGCATGGCCTTCCAGGTGTCAGTCTGATTTGGGCTTCTCACCCTACCACCATCTAAACTATGGCAGGCATAGCAAAAACCACAGTTCTAAAGGTGATGAGTTATAATCTTGTATTTCAAGAATTCTAAAGGGTAGACCTTACCAGGTATTTATTCGTTGAAGTTGTCTAGGTTTGCATGTTTTCTTTAAGCATTAAAGGTAGGATGGGCAAGATGTTCCCGCTGGTCCTTACCCACACCAGTACAATGCCATTGCAAGCTTTTCCTTATTATGCTAACATCTCTTTCTAAGTGACTTCCATCGAGTCAAATTCCTTGTGGCACTTCTTAACTCAGTAGCATAGTTACCAATGTTATTACTACTTAACCTTTCAGGTGGCTACCCAAAATTTCAACTACTTAACTGAGATGTATAAAAGAAAAAAACTATCTATACAGAGTTGCCCAATATCACAGTTTCTTCTTGGCTAAAATAAAAGACCCACACACTCACAAAATCAACCCATATTCACAAAAAACACCATGTGTTGCTTCACTTGTACATATGAAAAGTCACAAATCTCAAGATACTAACCAGATCAAAAGTCAGTACCTGCAGACAACACTCTTGTGGGTAAGTCAAGTTCAACAAAAGCCATGCATGTTTAAGGAGTGCTCTTAGACTATCACAATGAGCAGCATTAAAGCTGAGTGGGATAGTGTTGTCTCTTGTTCTGCATCTCTTAAGATATCTGTTGTGTAGAGAAAAGAGAAGAACCACAACTAACAGTGCTGTCACGCTGTCTTTCTCTCTAATCCTTGTGCTTGGAGGAAGAAGAAAGCACAGAGAATATTACTGACAGTTTTGTTGCATAATACTGCAAATGCTGTCCCTAGTTTTTTCTGTAATCACTTTTGCCTTTAAACTTCTGATTTAGCTATAAATTATCACCCTATCCACAAGCACTCCCTTCGTAAACTCACTGAAAAACAAATTAACCTTTTCTCTCTAGGATGAACTCTCCTATTAATATGAAAGTGAATTCAATTCTTTCTGGTTTGGTTACCCCAGCATGTTTGGATTTCCCAAGCTGAATAGTGACTGTTTAGTTAGTCACTTAAAATTAATTTGAATAACCCCTTAAAAAAATCCACCCATTTTCCTTTCCAGAAAGCTTTTCGTTACTTCATCTGTGGTTTCTTATTGCAAACCAGAATGTATAATTATTGTGCTGATTCCTCCATCTTGACCTTGGAATAGATCCAGTGGTGGCAAACACCAGTGCAGTTTAATAGTAGTCCGTGTCACCTATGCACTTTTCAACTGCCTGCAGATCTAATCCCTGCCTGTCCCTGGACCTATCTTTAAGGTAATTTTTCCAGCTGATGATTTTGTCAGGATCAAACTCTCCATTTCAGGTTGTAACCATTATTTAGCAGCTGCTCTCAAGTGGCATGCATAAAATCATTTTCTCAGAAATACAATGAACAGTTTATCACCCAAGGAAGAATTTGTCCAAAGAACAGAAGTCCACCAAGATCAAAGGAACAAGGTCTGCCTGCAGTGAAGAAAGAGCTGTAATAGCAACCAAGTGTTGTATAGGTATGGGCACACAGGATAATGGGAAAGGTTATACAGGATTCTCCTTTGTTCTCACTTTCTGTAGTCACAGCAGATGCTAAGGAGTATTTTCTCCTCTGCTTTGTCAGGCTTTTTATTCTTACACAAAGTATTTCATCACCATACTTTATGCTATCATTTTTCTCATTGAGAGGCAAATATGGTTAGTAGAAAGACATTTCTTTCTGTGTTCTCACCTTTTTTCTAGACTAATATAGCTGTTGTTCTTCTACCCCCCACTGCAGCCAATGAATTCTTCTCTTGCAAGGAAAAATGCAGAGCTGTATCTGGTCCAAGAAATGTTGCCTAAAAAATCAAAATACATGTAGACTTCTGATAGAAGCAGAATAATTAAATGTGCAGTAAAACACTGTTTCATGTGGTACCTTAGCAAAATGTTAGATTTCTTGGTGGTGCAGTATTAAGTCCATCCCCAGGCTCTCAGAAGTGTTATTTTAGGCTCTTTGATGACTCGGAGGAGATTGAATTTGTATGTTTTTAGGACACTTTCAGATACCTATAAAAGAATAA
>JASSUY010008208.1:0-20794 GCA_032466535.1 Forpus xanthops | reverse complement strand
CACTGGTGTTATCAGCACTGTTCCCAAGCCAAAAATCCAAAACACAGTGCTACACCAGCTACTGCTTAAAGGGGAAAGACGACTGCTGCTGCTGAACCCATGACACTAGCCTGTTCCCATTGCACATTATGCCAGTTTATCAAAACAGGCATTTTCATGGATGTCATTATTTTTAATTAGTGTGTGTTGTCAACCTGTTCAACATGCCATAGCTCCATATATTTTTAGAAAGGCACATTTTACAATCTATGACAAGATTTAAGCTGGATTTCAGAAAGGATCTCAGGGAAAAAAAGCAACTTCTACTGATTTCAAAGCAAAATTACACTGATGTGGAAATCGTGAAAGCATTCTGCTGTGACTTGGTAGTTAAAGAACATAAAAGATACCTTACAGCAATTCAAATGCTGTACAAGGGGAGAGAAACAAGAAAACTGCCACTTCTAAATGTGCTTAGGATTCATTTGAGGGAACCAGAGAGCAATTGTTAGGCTGCTCTGCCCAGCTTGTTGTTAGCTCCGTGGCAGAAGTAGATGTGTCTATCCTGTGTCTTCAATGTTTCTTTGACTACTTTGTATAGAGATGATGAGAGAGACCGTGATGCAGTCCTCTGAACTTTTTGCTCCAAATCAAAGTGGCTTCTTTCTGAAACAGAATGCACTTCCACAGCCAAACAAGCCTCTCCAGGCACACAGCTTTCTGCCAAAATTCCAGCTACTGATTCGTCTCACCCAGTTTCCTTTTTCCCCTTTAGAACTTTGAATCATATTTTCATATTCTTATCATTAGAGGGAATAAAGACCTTTCTGAGCAAGCTGCAGACCATCCTGAGCAATCTTCCCAAGTGAGTTCCTCAAGCTGATGATATTAATCTAGGCTGGGGGTGGGTTTGGCATCTTCACTTTAATCAAATTATCTTTTACTGAAAAAAATCCATTTTTTTTTTTTTTCTTCTTTTTTTTTTTTTATAATCTTCTCTCCCCTCTCTCCCTCTCCCCTGCTCATCCCTGAACACATTCTAAAAATAGTCTTCAAAATCTATCTTCAGATGCATGCACGAGAGCTTTGTGGAACTTGTTGGAGATTTGTAGTGGAACTAAAGATGTCACTTTGATACAGGAAGGAAAAGCAGGGTAGAATCATTTCAGGCAGAAAGGTTATGCAGTAATATCTACGATGATATGGCAGTCTAATATCAGTCTGCTTTTAGATTTCTAGGCTTTAATGATGAAAGCCTGCTTTAAATGCCTTAACCTGCCTAGGACTGGGACCTGAAAGGATTAAAAATGGTGTAAGCCACTATACTCTCTTTTCCCTATATCTTCAAAAATCACACTCCAAGGAAAATTTTAATATGACTATTTGTGGTTATGGTTTACTACATATAAATTTCTTATTGAATCTGACCTGCTTCTTCATACCTCCCTTGACCATCTGAAGGGAATCTGAATGAATGCAAAAATATATATATATATTAAAGGTTGTGCAAGACAAGCTATTAGTGTAGATATGTTGGCTGGTCACATTCTGAAAACGGAAAGCTTTGTTTTTCATACAGTTGGATAAGTGGAATGAGTGTCCTTTCAACTGTACCAGTAATGAAAACATACAGAAAATACTTCCATTACAGTTGAACTCTGTATCCACTCAGAGCAAAACTTCATTAAACGAAGTGAAGCATTTCCTAGAATTCCCCTACCAGCTCCTTGTATTACTGTAAATTACTTTGAACTTAAAAGTTCTGATCCTCTTTGTATGTCTTATGCAGAAGCAGCCTTCATCGCATTTGTTCCTAAGTCTTTTGAATTCCAGCTTTGGCTTTTCAAACCCTTTATTAGTGCAGGGACCAACCAGTTTTTCTGCAGGCTTAGCAGCAAAAGAAAAATAAGAAAAACCCTATACAACCTAATCTTTTGTTCTCTGGGGTCCAGATCCCTCCACTGTCCTTTGAACACCTCCTGAAAAGCATCAGAAGTGATGTGGTTGTATTTCATGAGTTACAGTAAGGGTTTGTACTGGTGCAGTTAGGAAGGGAATCTTACAGAACCACCTCCCCTGGTTCTATGTCCAGTGCATATTTCTTCAACCTGTGTGTAACTGCAGCCCATTTAGACAGTAGTCCTGTCTTGGAGAAGTTGTGTCCAGGGCTGCAACAAAAGTTCTCTCAGAAGGGGCACATACTGGAGACAGATGTATCCCATGTTTCCTGGTGCTGAAGAAGAGGAGGATCTAGCTGAAGAAGCAATAGCACCTATAAAGAGCCCAAAGCTGGAATGTAGCAGAGAGGCAGGCTAAAGGCTGGTAGGACCTGGGAACGGAAGAACTTTCCTTGAGCAGAGGTGCCTTAACATCTAATTCCTTTGCTGTGACAGCATCTGAATTCCTTATGAACTTGAACAGTCTCATTAGCAATTTTGAATGTACATAATACATATTTGTATATCACAGCCATTGAGAAGATTAAAAAGCCCTTTGAGACAGTAGGTAAGTGAAGAGAAGGCTTAGAAGGTGGACCAGTTTTTGACTTACAAGTTTAACCAGCCAACTAGTTTGCATGAAGTTGGAAAGACTTAAATCAGTGATGCTGTTCCGTATGTTGTAATTATATGGGAAACTCCCTTACAGACTTAGAAAATCCTAAGATAATTGAAATAAAGATCGTTTTATACCATACAGTTTCACAAAACAATTTAATGTAATTTCTAGAGGGTTTTATGGCATGGTTTAAGTAACAAAAAGACTCTATTCACACTTGTCTGGGGATGTGGGTATAAATCACCAAATGTTGCTAGTCATCAATAATGCTCACATCTCAAGCTCATGTTGAAGTGCTGGGCTTTACAGCACAATCAAAGACTCACTATGTAAGATATGAATGACTTTATTTTAATATTCGATATGAATATTATTCGTATATATATTCTATTACAGACTACATCTTCTATTTTTCATGGCTATATGAGTCTGTAGGTCTTACAATAAAGTTTAGGGTCAATTAAAGCTGCTTCCTTAACATACACAGTGCTCTAACAGACCCCAAACTCTTGCGGGTGTGCAGACCTTGCCAGTGTGTTCTGACCTTGACTATGTTTCTGTTCGGGCTTCATTTTTCTCCTTTCTGAGTTTGCTTCACCCTGTTAGGAACATTGCAATGTGTTGTGCAAAACGGCAAGCACGTTCATCTTTGCAGGATTTTTCTAACAAGGAAAACCCCCAGAAGAACTCTCTAAAATCTGTGGTTTAGTTTTCATTTTATTTGTTATCTTTTATGAACAAATTACGAAATATACTTCAGTCACAAATTGGAAATATTTACAATTTCTTTACAACAAGGCATTGTTGAGGTTTTGATTTATGGCATTCTTACAGCATTCTGTCTTTCAAAACAAAGACATTGGTGGTGTTTTCAGCATACTTCATTTACACTCTGAATATGAAATGGGAGCCTTTGGGAAGAGTAATTTGCACTCTCTTTTGATACGATCTAGTGGGAAAATCGAGGCTGGCTGCATCTGGGGAGGACTGTACAGATGTGTTGCTGGTACCATGCCAGATGATCTGACACCATCGTATTACACCAGATACTGCTAAGTGGGGAGGAGAAAAAGATTCCCCTGAGTCATCCTTCCTCTGCCCTCTTCTCTTCTCTTTAGAAATGTTGTGACCAGGCTGAATGCCAGTTTGATTATTTTTTTTCTTGGTTTTGAGTGTTTTTGAGAAGAAGAGCCTTGGGAAATCTGTTTCAAATACTGACAGAATTCTGAAAAGTTATTCAGAAAAAAAAAAAAAAAGAGTAGCCAGGAAATGAATAAATGCTGCATATCCTCAAAATGTTTAGGAGACAAATTTTGAACGTTTCTAAAAGGAAAATGAAACTGTGCTGTTCTGCAGTTGTAACATTGGAGCCATAAAAGCTAAGATAGGTCCATTTTCTTAATTCCTTGGAGTCTATTTTTTTCCTGAAGAAAGTTCTAAATCCATTTCTTTCCGTGGAACTTTTAAATAACTCTTAATATATACTTCCATTATAAATCAGATGTGGGCCACCATTGCTTAGGTTGTCTGTCATTTCCTGGAACAAGAGCAGAAAAAAATGGTCAATATTACAATTATGTTGTGGTTTTTGAAATTCGATTAGCTGAGTTTGTAAAAAAAAATTTAACAAACTCCAAATTCCAAACATTCAGACAAACTTTGCAACTTTTATTAGACTTGATAAATCTCACTGTAAAAAAAAAAAGAAATCATGTTTCTTCCTACATAAATTAAATACATTTGAAAGCTGATAGACCAATTGATACTGAATGAGTTCGACATTACTCTCAGACATCACACACAGCATTGATGGCATCTGTGCAAGTTTTGTGTCACTGTACTTTGAAAGTGCATCAAATCAAGCTTGTGTGCTAATCTGCAAAGCAAGACAGTAATTAAGTGTTTGCTTCCATTCAAACCTTTTTCTGTGCTAACATGCTACAAACAGATGCCATTTGATGTTAGCTGGGGTAGACATTTAGGAAGTAGGTTTAGATCCAAACAGGATCTAAGGGTTTCGGGATGGAACTGATTTTGGTTTGCACTCAATATACCGGACTACAATTTTTAGCAGTTCAGCAATTGCTGCCCAAGTGGCAGATGAGTCATCCTGGAGTAAGCTGACCAGATCATGAGTCAGAATCCTAAAGCACCTAAAGGAAGATTTGTTTGCTGGGAGACAGCTACATTAATTAAGTAATTCCCTGGCCTTGAAGGCTGATAAGCCACATGTGATTTATGTTCAGAAGTGCCTTATTCTGAGCGGTTTTAGGCATATTTCATACCACACTGAATTTGGATGCAGAAATGATCAGTTACCTATGTCCAATGACAGATCACAGAGAATATCCAGCTATGCCAAGAGGATTGGGCACATAACAATGCAATTTATCTATTCTTTTAAAAATTCAGGTAGATGAGGGAGAAGTGCCACTGTTGGACTGGTTCTAAAATATTTGCACGAGGACCAAAAGCTCTTCTCTGCATGGAAAGATTAATTTCCTCTTTTATACCTTCTAGGTACAGTTGTAGAAACTGTTGAGGAAAAAGGATTTGTTTGTCCTCCTTCTTGTGGAAATTACTGTGAAGAAAGTAAAGCAAGATTCATTGGGCTAAACAGAAAGACAGAAAGAGCCTGACTCTGTAAAATAGTAGCTGAGATTCTTGGTAAAGAGAAGAAAATTCTGGGACCTAGTCATTATTTGTAGTCTGACTCTTTCTCTCTCTTCTTTTAATACATGACATTTGATTTATAAATTGAGAGGCAGAGACCAGAATTTAGTGTTTAACATAAGATGGAAGCACTGGTGCCTTCTCCCTCATGTGCTACCTGCTACATTTTAAAGTAGATCACAAGACTTGTTCCCTGTACAGTTTTTAAAAGGATGTCCTATTCCTCTCTACAAAGTAAACACAGGGCCATCAAACCAAGTAACCTTACCAATTAATACTCTTGTGTCAAGCATAAATTTCAGACAAAATAAGGTACTTAAAGTTACCAAATTTTGAGTGCTTTCTACCACCCACCTCTCCTTTTGCCAGATGATGATGCTGAATTTTTTGTATGGTACCTTGCAGCATTCTCATGTACTGAAGAGGAACAATCATACCTAACACTGAACTCTGGATCACAGTTTGGGGGTTATCTGATCTGAAACAAGTCACTATGTTTTGCTTATTTATAGGTGCCTAAGCCTTTGTTGCCTTTGTTGAATCTATGCTGAAGACATCAGTCAGCTAGGAAAGAGACCAGGAATACCAAAGCCATTTAATATTAACTATCAGTCAGATACATGTTAATAGTATTGATCTGTCAGAAGACTACTTGTAAGTACATGTAAGTTTCCTTTTGTCAGCTTTGTCACTTGAATCCTCTGGAGACTTCAGCTATTAGATTATCATCATAATTTCAGAAAATATTGAAAACCATTTATATTCCCCAGTATTTCTTTTACAAAAATAAATGTGTTAATAAATCAAAAATTGTTGCTGAATTCAAGAAATGAAGGAGCACACAGGTTAGAAGCGGAGTGAGTCAATGGTTGCAACATCCAAATAGGAGTATTTGGATGTCTTTTACTAGAGTGAATATTTTAAATACTCAACTTACTTCCAGACTGCAGCGTTCACCACGTGGAATTATGTCAATACCTGGAAGCACCATTCCTGACTCAGAGTGGCATCACAGCATCAGCCAACTTTGATTAGCTGAAACTATGACTTCCTCTTAGAGGTGGCCCTTCCTGAAGTGACATAACAACATGGTAGCTCCCTAGTGTTCAGCGTACCTTGGAGGTAACTCTGGTGTCGGGGGAACCACCGGGCAGCTGGGCAGGTCGGTTATTTCAATACCCCTCAACCTCTAATATAAATATAACAATTATACAATAAATATAGCACAAATAAATGCACATGCAGTACATGTCTATATTACTGTATATCTATATAGTATAAATGTATAAAATAGTCTTATATATAAAACATTTTAAAGCCATTTTCTACATCAAGGCCTAATTTAATGCAAGTTTTTAAGCAGCCTTCTTTATTTTTTAGGGGTATGACTTGAGCTAATGTACTCAAACTCAGTAGCAGCAGGCAGTGCACAGGTTGTATGTAGGTCCAAAAAGTCCCAGACCAGACCATCTACACATGCATACTCTAATCTACAACACACTTGCACGAAGTCCTCCACTGGTGAGGCACATCTGACATTCATTTAGCATGTGCCATAGGGTTGCTCTGCACATGCATCATGGCCTTTCACCCAAGATAAGTGGCTGCCTGTCAGTCCTCTCTACTATATGCCTAAAAGCTCAGTAAGTTAACAGTCCAGGAAAGGAGGCAGTGAACTGCTGCTATACTTCATCATCTTCAGACCGAATCGGTAGGGCTGGCAGGTGTTTTTCTTCTGAGGCCATTTCTTTGTTACTTTCTCTTTTTATTTCAAATGGGATTCATCTTTGTCGAGGAAAGAGCCTCTTTGAAAGGCAAGATATAACCTACCATCTGTAAGACAATAGTCATACTTGCCTACATATTTGACCATAATTATGCTTCTTTTTAAAATGAGAGGGAGAAATGTATCTCTTCTCCTGATTTTATACCCTGCTTTATGCTACAGTTTTAACCTGTACTATTAAACTTTTAAAAACATGTTTAAAACATCCGAGGTGAATTCATTTTATATTTCTACTTGGAGTCTTATGTCAGTTAAGAAACCAAAGGATGACGACAAGTAATTTTTTACTTCATTGACTATTAACTGCTATGTCATGTTTTGTCAGAGAATCTGGAAACATTCTACATTCTGAGTGAATTAATCCTCAATCTGCCATTCAGAGGTCCCAGTAGATATGATACTGACTATTGAATCTAACTGTAATGCAAACTTGCACTTGGAGATTTAGTTGGTCAGTTCACTTCACTTTGTTCCCTTCTCTACTCATTTCTCAAATGAAACGCATTGAATACAAAGGCGAAATGTAAAGCACAAGGTGTCAGTTAATATTTTACTCCTCAAATATTAGACAGATCTGTAAATCCAATGAGCTGATTCAAGAATTCCATTAAATTAATTTTCTTTCCCTGCTTGCTTAGTTTCAGGAGCTTAAATTTCAGAATGTAACCATAGACCTAAACACTTGGTAAGCTTATTTTTAACAGAGAAAGGCAGTAAATGCTTGGTGTGCTGCAAATCAGACCAGCTTCATTTAGGTATCTAAATATGCCCTTAGGTGCTTAGGTTTAGTCATCCAGTTTTGTGAACTGTGGCTTTTGTGTTTAAATAACCTACTTTATAAGCTGAGTAGTTAGGAGACGAAGAAATTGATTAAATCCTGGAAGCATACAATGATGTGGTTACAGAAAGCATTCTGTGCTTTTTCACTGTACAATGCATGATAATCCATATTAATAAAGCTTCACATTATTTATGAAGTGCTATATTTAGCAGATAAACCCTTGAATAGCTATACAATGGAATTATGTTGAAAATGGATGTACTTCATTGAAATGGATGTACTGCAAATATCCAGTACCTAAAAATAGCTCCGTATAACGCAACATAATAAAGCTTACACAGAATGGCAGCATTTCATTTCCCAGAAGCTCTTCCTCATATAAAACTGAAAACTGAGTACATCTCTTGCCCATTGCAAACGTTAACACACACAGTAGCATTATAGGAAAAGCGGAACAAGTAAGGGAGGACTCACAACTCACTTTTTCTGCCATTTCATGGGAGTGATGCAATGAATGTTCTCTTTCTGAGAACATTCGCCTTTGTTCATAGCTGGCTAGTCGACAAGTGAGCCATGAAGAAAGGGTGCAACCACCAATTCCAATGCATGCAAGAGACATGGAGGCAAGATGCAAAGAATAGAGAGCAGATGACTTCTTTGTCAGAGCACGAAGAAATTGAAAATTTAAGATTCCTCCGATTAGTCCGCAGATGCAACAGGCAGAAAAAAGTATCATCTGTCAGGAAAGATGAGAGAGGTTATGTCATAGTAACATTTTTCAGATTAATTCATATGAAAACTGAGGTTAACCATAATTCAATGTTTCAATAGCATTGTGGTCTTCAAAACTCTGAACAGACACCCATTTTCAACTTTCTCAGCTCCCACAAAGCTCCAAGGGAACACAATACCTTCTGGTGTACTAGAGCTAAGATTGATGTTGAATGTAAGATAAAGTTGGGTAGAGTGAATTGGTCATGAGTTTAGTCAATGGAAGGACTATCAGGACACAAATCTTTTGAATTCTAGCAATTCATCCAAAACTATGTCATGACAGAATGTATCATAATTTTCCATTGTGCAGTTTCTCACCACTCCTCGGGAATGAATGCCTCATGCATTTTCAATGAATCTCTCTTGCTTTGTGTGCCATCTGACTATGCCTCCTGTTCAGTCCTAATTTGTTCAGTCAGAAAGCAGTTTGAAGGCTTTCTACAGCTTTCGTAGTGTTCAAGGTGAACGTGCTAGACAAGGAATCAAGAGAAACAATGAAATCTTACAGAAGGTCAGTGTGGTGACTATGACAGTTTGCTTGTTTGTTTTTTTTTAACTTGGTCAAAATGCTTCTGGAAACTTTAGACTTAGATTTAGATACAGGCTGTGGTTAATGAGAAATGTTTAAAGACCTCCTAGCACTTTAATCACAAGGATGCCACCCTTGTTCAGAATGCCCTTGAGCCATCAGTAACTCAAGAGTAAAAGACTTCATTATGGAGATACTGCTAAACTAGTGTCTCACTCACTTCCTTTGAAACTGATGGCCTGTCAGATGTTGATCTAGATGGGTTTTTGATGTTACTCAATATGGCTTTGTATATGTACTTATCTACTGTGGTAGGAAAAATTTATGAAGCCTTTGAGACCACTTCTTTATATAACTGGGGTAGGAACTTTGTTGGGTGTGTGGAATTCAGGCTGTATGCTGCAGTCCACTGGGAAGTGGAGAGCATGAGAACAGTCAGCTTTTAGAAAATGCTTATGGCCCATATGCTTTAAGAAATGAGACTGTCATTGTAACAGGGTTAGGATAACTCATTGGTATTCAAAAATTATCTCAGAGAGATCTTGAATCCCTTCACACTTGTGCTGGTTTTATGTGACTTCCATCTGTATATAGAGGAATAATCAAGCTGGCAGAAAATTGCACCAGATATTATCATTTGCAATAGGATCATGTCTTTAACATGAAGTTCTGCTATGACTTGTGAAGTAATAACACCATTTTTCTGCAGTCAGAAAAGTTAGTGTACTTCTGATTCTTAGAAGAGACAGAAAACATCCACCATCACTTTAAAAGTGGCTTATATGTGATTCCGATTACAAAAAAGAGCTTATTTAGGGAACAGGTATGATACCTAAAATCAAACTTGGACAGTAGCCTCACTGATATGGTAGCCACCTGTTGGTTTCTGAAGAACAGAAGATACAGTCCAGTGACATTATTGGGGATTTTTTTATTGATTTGGCATAAGTTTCTGTCAGGTGGTTTTCCATCCAGGTTTATCCAGACTAGGATAAATAGGGGTGCATGGCTTAAATAGGTGTGACCTAAATAGGCCATTTCAGAACTGCCTTGTGTTAGTTGATTAATTCAAATTGAAAATTGCTTTCTTGGACTGCCAAGTTGCAATTGTACAGACTTTTTATCAGAACCACTTGGACACGGAAAGCCCCCAGTAAGGAGTTCAAGTTAGATAAGTATGCCTTTCTATATATACTTAGGTACTGTGTATGCAGTGGAAAAACTTACAACAAGTCCAGTTTTTTTTTTGGCGCACAATATTCCACATATGCCACAAAGCAGAAACTGCAAAGAAAAAAAAAAACAAAAGCAAAACAACAGTTATTTCATCATTTAAGGTCTCAAGTTTAAATGCTGCTGCATTGCTGTAGTGCTAACCACAACAGTAGGTTAGGCAGTGGTTACAATTATCAGCATTTTAATCACAAACCTTATATTTCAGGAAGCTATAGGTCAGCCATAAACACACTTATCTGAGAAGAAGAAACTGGAATGAGAAGACAAATTAAAGATGATGACTCATACAAAAAGAAAAAAAAAACAACCTACTTTTAAGCTGCTTGGGTAAACAAAACATGAAAAAAAAAATCAATGTTGCAAGCAAAAGATTAATTTTTATACTCTTTTGGGTTTTGTTTAGATAAATTTACCAAGTTTTAGTCAGTGATCCAAATCACCTAATTTGAAGCTGCTGATGTACTTAATGCCCTGATCCTATCAGCTGAACCAACAAGGGATCATACATGGATTGTTGGAACTCTGGGCAAGAAGGCAATTCATTCACCTCTGTGGGTGCAGGTGTAAAGTACGAGTGCAGCTACACTGAGTGTGCAGGAAAACCTGTTTCAGATTCTAGATAGCTCACTTTGCATGAAGGTATCTGTACCTTTTCATGTAGTTCCCTTTCACAATCTGATGTACTAATTGCTGCATTAAGCATTAAGTAAAAAACTAATTAACAAAACCAGAAACATCCCCAACAATGATGTTAATGCTGTTTAGTGACCTGCATCAAAGATGGATGCTGTTCTCTGAATGCCTGTCCCCCAACAAAAGAAGTTTAATGAGGGAGTCAGAAAGTAGTCTCTGAGGAAGCAGTTGTGGTAGGAATTAAAGTAGTTGGATGAAAGCCGTAAAGCCTTCTCCAGGTGTTTATAATAATGTCAGAAGATGTCTTTGATACCTCATAAACTTCTTTATTAAGAAATCCGTGCTTCTTATTTTCAGTAAATCTAACCCTATGACTCTACTGGGACTTAATTTTATAGTTTTAAAAATGGATTTTCCCATTCATTCTGCATGGAGATGGTGTTTCTAGCAAAAGGCTCTTCTTAACCTTGGTTTAGGGTTAAATCACCAAACAGATGTGACTGTTACACAAGGAAAAAAAAATAAGTTATGCAGTTTCTATGCATCTTTCAGGATTTCAGTATCCTTGTAATATATTGCTTGTACCTCAAATTTACCCTCCAGAATTTTGCAACTTCAATATCTCATTTGAGGTGATGCTTTACTATGTAGTTTATCTCCTTCCAACTAAAGTAATTCATGCATGTAGCTAAGAAGAAACCTTAACATATTTTTACTCTTAGGTCCATTGAATCAGTTGCACACAATGAATATGGTTAAATTTTGTATATTATTTACTTCTACACTGAGCATGGGATGTGGACTTCATACCAGTCTGATTATGAAGAGGGCTGAGCCATGTAGACCATGGTTCTGAATGGATCAGGACGTAGCAGGACATTCATATGGTTGTTGTTACTACAGCTCACCTATTGGAATAACAATCAAAAAGCCAACAGATAGGGCTTCGTCTACCCCTTTCTGACAGGAAGGGGAGATTCCAGCTCAGAAATACCACTCCTGAGTTGTAAGTTTTCACTGAAGGTTTCTGTGAGGTTTTGGAGTTTCACTCCCAGTCCTGCCATTGCAGATTGATTTCAGCTGAAGGCATGCTTCAGATTTTCACAAATAATGGTTTGTATTTCTCAGCATTAATGCAGAAACCTCAAAAAAAAGAGTTAAAGATATCACTATAATTAAGTTCTATTCAGTCAGACTTGATAAAACAGATGTTTAATAATTCCTCTTTGTAGTGGTTGAATAGCATTGAAAGGATAATTTTATATAAAGAAAAAATGAGTTCTGCAGAGCTTAAAGAAAGGATGTGGAAGATACTATCAAAGATAGTTTCAGCTTGTAACAAGTGTATGTTAACTAGTTTAAAAGCTGTGGGGTTGATGATTTGCCTTCAAACCTGAAATAATAGGTCACTCATCTTTTCAAGAATGCTCTAATTCTGCTCCTGTTAGAGTCAATGAATTTTTTACCACTGTTTTCGATTGAAGAAGGCTTTCTATTTACATTGTACAGTTTTGCTATACAGAAGAGAATGCCGTTGACAAGTTATAGTAGCTTTGCGTATGACCAAAGAAGCAACATGCAAAATAAAGATTTACTCAGCATTAGAACCCACCAGTTTGGGCAGTTTTGCTAACTTTTTAAGTTTTAAAGAACTTTTTGTTCTTTACTGTTTTTCAAGGACAGGAAATACATCCTTCTAAACCATGATTATGTAGTGCCATATACTTATATATTACCTAAGGTATTTCCCAGTTGAAATCCAAAGAATAATGAATGAGCTAATCTGCCGGCCTTAAGGTACTGGCTTCTCAAAACCAAGGGTGACTACTGTATTCCATAGTTGTCAAAGTATATGCAGGACTACCTGGAGTAAAGATCTGGAAGCAGGAGTTGAATGTACATAGATTAGTTTGTCAATGATAGTAAACTAGGAGGAGCTGCGAAAACGCTCAAAAGTAGAGAGGCCTTACAGAGATACCTGGATAGACTGCAGAGGTGAGCAATCACCAACCATATAAAATAAACAAGAGCAACTGCCAGATTCTGCACCTAGAATGACGTAATCCATCTTATACATAAATATTGCATGAAAAGAGTCTGGAAACAGCCCCACAAAAGAGATCTGATGGTCTGACTTGATGACAAGCTGAAAAGACAATGGTGTGCTCTGTCAGCCCAAAAGGCCAACAGTATCATAGGGTGCATCAAGCACAGCATAGCCAGTCAGTTGAGGGATTAACCCACAGTATATTGTGTTTGTGCTGCCCCACAAGTACTGTGTGTAGTTTTGGTTGCTTCAAATATAAGAAGGGCATGAAATTATCAGTGTGTCCAGAGGACAGTGACCAAGATGATAAAAGGCCTTAAGGGAAAATTTATGAGGAACAGACGAGGTCTTGGTTTGTTCAGCTTGGAGAAGAGAAGCCTGAGGGGTGCCCTCATTGCATTCTACACCTTCCTCAAGCGGAGGAGGAGATGCTGATCTCTCTCTGGTGACCAACTATAGGACCCATGGAAATGAAATGCATCAGGAAAAGTTCAGGTTGGACATTAGGAAGAAGTTCTTCAACTGGGAGGGTGGTTGGTTACTGGAACAGGCTTACTAGGAAAGTGATCATGGCACCAAGCCTGCCAGGGTTGAAGGAGTGTCTGGATGACACTTTTGGGTCATATAATTTGGTGTTAGGGGGTCCTGTGAGGAACATGGAGTTAGACTTGGTGTGGAATTATGGGTCCCTTTCAACTGGAGACAGTCTATGATTCTGTGATTCTATGATAATATTTTATTGTGTCAGGGCCTGTATGTATGACCTATGTATATACTTTCTCTCTCTGTACATATGCAATATTTATACATATACACAAGGAATAAGATGTCCTCTAGTTAAAGAACTCAAGAGAGAACTGACTGCAATTATTCTCTTGTAGAAACAAGTACTTCACTGCTGGAATTTTGTTTTAATTATTTCTCATTAGAAAAACTGTGAGAGGCTAAAAGATTCAAAATCTCATTGTTCACTATTTGCAACCAGTCCCCATTGCATCTGGGGTTACTTTTTGATTTCAGACTTATTTATACCTCCTATGGTACATGGTATTTCATGTCAAGACTAGCAAAGGAGGTAGGGACTTAATGTATCATCAAATAATAAATACAGCAGAACCAGTTTTAGGAGATTGGTAAAAACTTCAAAGAAGATACTACAAAGCACAAAGGCTACTTAAAGACTCAGTGGACTGCCTCAGTTCCTCTTCCAGTAAAGATTTTCTGGAGACTTAGCAGAGTCAGAGTCCCCTGATAGCCACTGGTGTGATTTTAAGGTGATGCAGTAGTTTCTGTTTTTTTCTGGAGTCTTTGCCATTCATGCTGCAGCTGTGCCTGTTTATATTCAATATGCATATTTGAAAATCTCTCTTTTGGTCTGTTGAACTTTGGAATCAAAAACCTCCCAGAAAAGGAGAAGGCTTATTTTGAGCCTACATTAATTTACTTTATATTAAACATGGGCTTGAAACAAAACCTCAACTCAAAATACCTAGAAATTTCAGTAAGGAGTCTGAAATCTCAATTTAGATTCAAGATATGTTGTTTGGATCCATCCCTACTTCATATTTTCTGGACCAGAAGACTTGGCATCTTTCACTTTCTCCTGGAAAAAGGGGCTTTCTTACTGGTAATCTGAAAAAAAAGATTCAGCTTTAGTTATATTTGCAGAAAGACAGAGATTTGTTTGTTTCCATTGTGCAGAAAAAAAAGGAACTATTGTTATTTTATATATTGACTCCGACAAACCTTTATTTATTCTATTTTGAAGAGGCAAAAACAATAGTGTGTGTAATTCCCTGGAAAATGAAAACTGCCTCTATAGATAATCTTTCTGGAGAGAGGCTGAAGAAAACAGTAGAGAAAACTAGTTGAATATGCATGATTCCTAGTCATTGTTCATGATAAAGAAGCCCAAAACACATACTCTTTGTGGAAAGCCCTCCAGTGTTCTGGGTCATCCGTATATATCTGATGAAAAAGAGGAAGGGAAATTATTCCAAATTTGAATACTAACACAGTGAAAATACAAATGTATCATGCCTATTCAAATGATCTTCTACTTGGAAGAATAAACATCAGGACAGAATCAACAGTTTTAGTTCTATCTACTCTTGTCAGGTTTAGTTTAACACTAAAATTGTATAAACATGTGATGTCATGAGAATACCCAGGATTTTTAAGTTAGTAATATTTAGAAAGAGACATTCAATTTAATAATCTTGCTACTTTAAGTCCTTCCAGATGAGGAAAAAGCTGAAATCCCTAATGGATGATCAGAGCAGAGGAGGCATCTGTAATTGCAACTCTTCTTCAAGGCAGTGTTTCAGAACAAGAATTAAGTATCCTTAGTGTAGGGCACAGAATCCATTCATGAAAACAAAGATATCAAACTAGATAAAAATGCCAACAGGTAAAAAGATGTAAACCTAGGTATTGAGTTTGCCCATTACCTCCATAGAGAAACACAATCTTTGCAAAAGAGGGGTGAAAACTAAAGATATTGTTGTCCAATGCAAGGAGTTGTGGGAACAGGAATGTCCAGCTGGCTGCAGTTCATCCAGAATCAGAATTAGAAGCAACTGCATTGCCACAGCTGAACCATGTGTCCCACCAAATCTGTCATGCTGAGAGTGGGCCTCTGCTATTTGAAGTAAGACGTAGTGTTAAAGCACATCTAATCTGATCTAATACCTTGACCTGGTAGTGGGCTGTTTGGTCATATCAGCTCAGGTGGTGCTACAATTCTCACTGATTCAAGCCATATTCAAGCAGTTTAAATTCCAACTGAATCCCTGTGATTAGTGTTTCCATTCATCTGGTTCTAGGCCTGCAGAGATGCTTTAAAAATAGAAAATAATTTTTAGAAATGCTCAAGAAAATTTTAAAGTGGGTGTTTGAACCTGGAAATCTTTGAATCAGTGATTCAAAAATTCTCTGATCATCTGGAGAAACACTCAAATTCTCAGCACAAAATAATGATATTTATTTCCTAGCTTAAGGCCTGTCGGAATAATAAACAGCAAATAATGTTTTTTGGGTTTTTTTTGGATTTGGTTTTTTTTTTTTGGTTTTTTTTTTGTATAAAACATTTGGATTATGAATTTTTTTTTGTCTCAAAAAGTAATAAAGATTATTCCTTGCAGGTGAACTAAAGTCTTACCTCAGAAAAAAACATTTAGCTATATGCTTAAGTCAATCTGTGTTCAGCAGATCCTCCCAAAACCAACCCAGGAATTACAAGTACCCTTGGACAGACTGCCTTCCAGGTTGGTTTATGTTTCTGGAGTGTCTGAATGATAAAGAAAACCTACTGAAAGACTGAGAAATTCACTCAACTGGAGGCGATTGTCCTGGTTTCATGCAAGGTGAGAAGATTCCGTGCTAAATGCATCCTCCCTCACCTATAGGTATTGAGCTTTCCCCAGCTTCCACTGAGCTCACTGGCATTGCTGTGATTCATTACATCAGGAGCAGGAGCCAACCAGGAATATGGCCAGTTTGATGAAAATGCAACGCATATGTCAAATTAAAGTAGGATCACATCTGTATATTGTCTGCATCTTAAACAATAAAGTGAATTTTTTTACTGTTCTTTTGAAAAAAAAAATAAAGAAGAAAAAGAAATAATTTGGCTGTTCTTTCCAAAGGAAACTTGGCAGCAGTAATACTAAATGCAGAATTTAATGTTTTAAAATTCTAAGCCACCAACATTGATTTAACAATCTAAAATAATGTTCTTGCTCTGGGAGAGTTCCATACTGACTGACACTTTCTCTTTTCCTTCAAATCCTGGGTTAAAAAAAAAAAAATAAAGTAATCAAAATCAGATATTTCAAGTGCAAACTTGGAGCAAATTTCTGTAGCCATACTGTAAATGCAGATTTTTAGTGGGCAGGCAGAATTCCACTGTCCTACAATCACAAATCATGAAAACAATATCTCTGCTTCTACAGACAGACAGAGTGACCAACACCTAGAGAACGCAGATCTCTCAAATACCCATAGGTATTTGTCTTTATAGGGGAAGAAACTATCATCCTTGAGGGAGATAGCCATAAGTGAATTGCCAGGTTCTCTTGCATGTGAAGATAGATGGCACATTTGTAAAGGCATGATCTTTCTCTCTTTCTCTCTGTGTGAGAGAATCTATTTTATAGCAAGAATTTATTCACCACAGCAGAATAAATGAAAATTAGAGCCACATGCATATGTGTGAATACATGGTTACTACTCATAGTGATAGTGAGGCAGCTATTATTATGCTTGTTATGTCATATAGCTGAATTGGAATGGTGGGTTGCAGAAATATGCCTAAATTTTTGGGGAAAAAGAAGTCTGGGAGATACTGAGTATAGCTTGTGGAGTGAAGTGAGCCAATATAATCATAACAAACAGAAAGATCAGAAATCAAAGCCACATTTACCTTACATTACATAGGATTGAATTTTTGGTTTATTTGGGGGTTTCTTGGTTTGTTGATTTTTTGTTTTATTTTCAATTTAGCATTTATGGCCTATTTTTAAAAGAACAGATTGGACCTGATGTAAAATAAATTGTATAGTTGACTCCAGGTGATTTGAGAAGCCAGACATCTCTTCAGTTGTTTTCTGTTGGCTACTTTTAAACAACTCTTGCTGTCTTGATCCAGCTCAACTCCAATACAAACAACAAATTTAGAAACTGTTTTCACTTTTCCATGCATTTTTGATGTAGACATTGTCTAGGATTTCCATTTCTTCATTCTTGTCTATTCCACTTTCCCTGGCTTGCTTATACATAATGCAGGGCACTTCAGCCCATGCTTAGCTTCACTTGTATCTCCAGTCCTATGGGTGGGATTCACATGCTTAAAGTTAGTTACATTAGTAAATTATCTGGTTGAATGGAAACAGTGAACAATAAGAACAACTGTTTGAAGAAAAGAGCTAATGTGCATCAAATGTAAAGCATTATGAGGAGACAGATACAAGAATAGAATGTACATGATTTTAAGATGCCCAAATTTTAGGATTTCAGGTTAAGGTTTCCATGGCGATGCTGTCTTCATCTACTTCCTTATGAACTTGGGTCTCTGCTGACTTCCACCCACATAAAACGACAGAAGAGGGTCAAAAGTTTTCAGTGTATTTCCAGGTAAATTACAACAGGAGATTTGACACTGTTCAACTTAAATCCAGTGTTTTGCATCCTAACCTGTCAAAAGTATGTTTTGTTCCTGTAAAGTCCCTTTCTTTTCCTTTGTGTTCACTTCTCAAAAGAAAACCTTGATTCAAGAGTGTGAATTGGAATAAAACTCACCATGTTTCATGCAAGACATATTATTTATTCAAGACAATATGAGCTCAGTGCAAGATCTAGTGAGCAGAAAGGCAGTTTATGCCATTTCTGCAGCAAGACAATTCTGAGGATTGTGCAAGCAAGCCTTTTCTCAGTTGTTTTAATTTGGACCTAGTTGCACATTGCCCTAAGCATCCCTGGAATGGTAGATCTCTATCCCCTTTCTTGTTCTGTCTCACGTGCTAGTCCCCTAGTCATAAGAACTCAACCTAACAGACAATTTGAACTGCTGGAGTGATACAAAGAGAGTGCCATAATGGTGAGAATTTAGACCATTGATCTTTAGTTCAAGCCAAAGTAAGTAGGCCTTAGTAACCACATCAGCCCATTCTGCATATTCTTGTCATTTCTCATTTCCTCTACTACATGAGGTATAAACTGTTTTCTTCCACTTTATAGTTTCTTTCTTCTCTTTGCTTATCCAACCTGCATTTACTTGCTCAGTTCATAGCAGCTGGTGCCTGCCTCTTCTGGCCCTGGTTATGTGCATCCTTCACCCACTTGTTACATTTTCAAAGAAGTCACTTTTGGTTCCCTTCCCTTCCTCTGTCCTCACATATGGGAAGACTTTCCTAGAAATATCTGCAAAATCAATTCATTTTCCTCTGCTATATTCCTTTCTAAAACTCTGCCTACAAACAGCTTGAAATCAGCCAGACTGCTAGTGTGTTGATGCAACCACCTGTTATACCAATCAAGTTTGGTTTGTCGTTTCCTTATGCTCCCTTACATCCTTTACCCTACATCTGTCTCTTGCTTTGATACTAAGGTCCTCAGAGCCAGCATCTAATGTAATAGGATCTCAATCTATTGCTAATACAAGCTTTGGGGGTAACACAAATCATAAAAATGAATGAGGCAGTTGTGCAGGAAATGTGCATCGTCATGAAATGGTATCAGCTGTGATAGCGTTGTCACAAAATGCAGTCACTGCCTAAAATAATGATCTCACTGCTTGATCAAAACTCTTTGACTTCAGTGAAACCTAGGATATTGCCCTTGGTCATTAAATCTTCAGCTTGACATGTTTTGGGGTATTTTTTTTTTTTATAAGCAATAATCAGAAACCTCCCTCTTTGAAATTATTTTGATAATACCATTACTTGGTGACCACAGTCTTATCTTATCTGATCTTCATTCTCATTTTTCACCTACTTGTTCTGCAGTGCAGTATGTATGCTTATATACTGCCAAAAAAATATTTATGACTGTTGCCAATAATTAATAATTATTTACAATCAGAATATTATGTGAAACACTTTGTCAGAATTAATCGATAAATTACAGGAGGTTATGATGGTGAATAACTAAGAGTGATTCGCATTTGCCATCTCAAGGAAGGCAAATAATCCCTTTAGAAATACTGCTGCTCAAGCCAAGCTGGCAAAACCAGCTTTGGAGTTAAAAAAATGCCCACTCATGTTTAGGCTGAATATTCAGGATTTCCTACTCTTTGTTTCATCAATATAAAAAACCATTTGGAGGAACATTCTTCCTAGAAACATGCATCTCTCAAACTGAAAAAATAAGAAAATCTTTTGAGAAGTGAGAAACGCTCTGTGATAATAACATACTGCTTCTATTAACCCATTATGGGTGTTTCATATTTCTGTTGATCTTACAAGAAGCTCAGAGTGCCCAGATCATGAGTACATATCTTGCCTTTTCCTTCCCATTTCCTCTTTCTCTTTTTCCTTCAAAAGCTCAGAACTCAGCTGATGTACCCTTGACGTTATTTTAAAACACTTTTCAACAATCTCATCACAAGGGACAGAGCTCTTCTTTTGTTTAAAAGCCAAACTCACAATCGATTTAAAGATCGCAAGCTGTGGCCTGAGTTCCACTCAAGGCATCACGCTTTCCCAGGTGTAAGAATGGGTTCGTGGAAAGTTCAATTGCTCACAGCAAAATTGAAAAACGAGAAGTGACGAAGAGGAGCAATCTCTTTCCCCTCCAACCCCCCACCCCCCCCCCCACACACACACACGTACATCTCTCCCCCCTTGTCCTAGGACTATGCAGTCTGTACCCCATGCACACTGGAAATGGACCCGACGAGGCTTCCGGCACAGCATGCACACGCGGGAGGGAAGGGGAGAAAAGGGAAGGGAGGGGGATGCCTTCGCACGGTCTGATCACCACCATAAAGAGTTAGAGAGTGAAATGGCTAACGTACACACACCCCGCTCCATACCGGAGAAGAGTCTCCCAGCTGAGGTTTATGCTCTGTGAGGACCAGGCTGAAACTGACCGCCCCCACGGCCACGCTGGACACCCCTAACCCTATCTCCAGCACGGAGAGCACCAGGAGGCTCCCGATGATCTGGCTGCTGGTGCACATCCTCTCTTGGTCATCCTTCCTTCCCGATCAGCCGGGGAAACCGCACATCCTTCTCCTCCTGCGCTCCCGCGGCCGTAAGTCGCCCCCAAACTTTTGTTCCTTCGCCTGCAGCCGGGGTGGTG
>JASSUY010008207.1:0-23426 GCA_032466535.1 Forpus xanthops | reverse complement strand
TAACCAATTCCCCCCCCCCCCCCCCCCGTATTGTTCCTTTGTAAGTGGAGGTTGAAGGTGGATGAAGCCCTCCTTCTGTCTGGAGATCCTGGGGTTTGGAGTTGTCCCTTTGCCCATCCCAAACTTAATTGAATCATCTGCACCTCTTGCCTTAAAACAAAAAGAATGGTGTGGAACACCACGGTGTCTCCTTATCGAATGATCCTGAGAGTTACTATTGTGTGGATTCAGGGAAAACGTTTCTTGTGGATCATCCTTAGACTGTGTGCTAATATGTTGGATGCCTTTTTGTATTTTTAAATATATATGTTTGTTCGCGGTGGGGGGAGGGCAAAGAAGTGTTTTTTTTTTAAAGTTCAATATTATTTATATTTATTTGTGGAATAATTTTTCCGCATTCCTTCCCCCCTTCCTTTTCTTGACAAAATAAGATCCAAGGTCTAGGCACATGGGAACTCCATTTCTTGATTGACCAGGAGGGGGGAGGGGGAAGAGAAGGAGAAAAAGAAAGGGGGGGAGGAGAGGGGGAGCTGTTAGTTAGGCAGCAGTTGACACTGTTTTTCAATCTGTAGGTCAAACACAACATTTCTGTAACACACAACGTGCATCATGCTGGCTATTAGCCAGGCATCACAACAATACTTGGGCTTTTCAGTTACCCCTGTGAATTATGCTCTTTTGTGCAATTTGTTTCTCTAACACAGTAGATGGAGGGGGGTGGGAAATACTATGTACCCCTTCCTCACAGTTCTGTGCTCTAACATTGTTCTGGCTCTAACTTAGAGACATACAATGACCTATGCAAAGGTGATTGCTTTCTGTGCTGTGTGGAAGGGAGGGGAAGTGTGTGATAAGGAGAAGCAAATTTTTTTTCTGAGTAATAGCCTAACACAGCATCGGCAGGCACTCTTGTCTGAGTACACAGTGTAATGTAGTGAGCTTTTAGTAGACACAAACGATGTAAGTGATCAATCGTCTGATGACCTGAGTGGGCATCAGGTCCTTCTTTACTGATTCCTTTATTCTCTCCCTCCCCCCCACACTGTACTTCCGAGTTAACAAGTTTGAGGTGAACTTTTGTCTGCTTGTCCATTGAAGAGTTGGTTTCCTGGCCTGTGGGATTAACCAAGAATAATTTTGCAGTGAAACATTATTTCCTGAATTTTGTGATCTCTTCTGGGTCCAGAAGGCTAAATAGCGTTTATTTGGCGTGCCTCTTTTGTTTCCCTGTATAAGAAAGAAAACCTTAAATAAGCTGCAGTAAGACCTTATGACTGAAACTGTTAAATTGTCCTGTCTCTCTGATGGAATTTCAAAGTTAAATCAATGGAATAGTGTTATCAGAGCATGCAGTGTCTGTTTCTCAGTAGAGGTTTTGGGGACTGTTGGACCAAAGGATCTTAAAGCTTGAAGGTTCTTTGGTGTCAAGTTGGGGAGGCTTTCACCTTCAGATTACCTGGCTGGTAAAATGCAGAGGGCTTATAATGCTTTAGCTGAGTCTGAGGGGAAAAATGGCACAGAAAAGGCCCTCTATTTATTTTATTTTTTTTCTTTTGACTTGCTGTTCAGGTGTACCTTAGGTTTGTCTGATTCTGATGTGCGTATTCCTCTGTCCCCATGCAGAGGAGCAGAGAAAGCATTTGTTTCACTTCTCAGCCATGTGTGAACTGTAGCAAAGAGCAATAAAATCAGGAAAGCTTTTTCTGAAATCCTATTCTGTGAGACTATGAGAGAAAAGAGAGGTAGAACAAGGCCATGGTAGGGTGTTGGTCTGGGTTTCATGCATTAAATAGCCAAAGAGTGAAAAAGTAGTGTATTGTATGGTCTGAAAGTGAAGAGAGTGTCTCCTCAATGATTGCCTAGGTTTTGTGAGGGAAGAGACCTCAGCACTTTTTAGTTAACATGGAGGAGGATAGAGAGTGCTTGTCTTTCCCTTTTTGAGCTGAGTATGAGGAAAATGATTCAGGGGTTTGCTTCATCCTTAAAACCAGAAAATAACAAATTCTCATTCTGGATTAAAATATCTTCATGCAAGTTTTTAATACTTTTTGTGGCTAAAACTTTTTGTGGCAGTGGCCAAGGAAGGGTCTGATGTGATTCTTTGTCACAATACTCATGGCTGGAATCTTCTGTGGGAGGTGGTTCTTAACTTGCGGCTCCCTTAGTAAATTTCTTTACGATGTCAAGGCCTATTCTGTGTCCTGGCAGAGACTATAGGTTCTTTGCCAAAGTTAGGGCTGGTATCTTTATCACCTATTCTAATCTCCCCTTACTCTGGGAGAGTACGTTCTCGCTGCATTGATCCCACTTTTTTATTCTCAGGAACTTATGCCTCTGTTATTATTTGTATAATAAGAACAGTTGTACAGTAAAGGCAAGGCTTTTGTAGAAACAACATGTTTATTAAACAAGCTGATTCAACTAGGGAGAAGAACAGGCAAAACTTCTGTAGCCGAAAATCTCATGTCAAAGCATGCTAGAGTTGGTAAAACTTGTGCTTTAGCAGCGTTTCACTGCTTGGCCATGATTTCACAGATGTGATGTGAAAAATTGCTCTAGTCTCTCATATATTTTATTAGAGCTCAGAATCAGATATTTGCCAGCTTAAAATTCTGTGCATTAAACAAAGGCTGGTGTTGGTAGGTCAGCATTTTTTGTGAGTTCTTGATCTGAGATGTTTTGAAGAGGGAGAACTAGATTGGTTCTTTCAATCCATACAAATGAAACCCATGTGTCCTGATAATGGAAAAACTCAGTGGAAGGAAATATTCCGTATCTTAAAACTAAATAAAAGTCTTCAATATGGGGAAGCACTGATATTGTACTTGACCATTTTACTTGTTGCTTATTAATTTATGCTACTGGAATATTGAAAGAAAGCATTAGTGAGCACTTTAACGCAGCCAGTGAATTTAAGTAAAGATTAAAGCTTCCATGGGTTTGAGTGTTAAGTAACTCCCTGAAGAGATCAGTCTCTCCTAATTTTGACAAGTATTGAAGGCAGATGCACTTTTCTTTCTGCTTGCAGCACTACAACTTCAGTTTTCCTTCATTTGTTGCGATGGTAGTAAAAACACAAGCTGCATCTTGTACCTTTGGACATCAGCTGTGTTTGCCATCTTTGGAAAGCCGCTTCTGGGGCTATTTCCATTGGAAACAGATGAGCAAAAGCTGGTTTGACTCAATAGTGTCATGTTGTAGAGATCTGAAGTTGGGATGTGTGTCAATCCCTTGTTGGCTGTGCTGCTCTTTTTAAGTTTGTTGTTGCTGTACTGTAACAAGTAAAGTAAAAAGGGTGGAAAGAAATACTCTAGTGCTTTCACCTCCAGGTGCAGGAAAGCTTACTGGATGATGCTCACTGCTAGAGCATCCATAATCCTTGAGGACCTCTTTCTCTGATCCATATTTCTGTGCCCCCTATGCTTCTGCTCAAAAAAGTGGTGTATTTCCTTGCTTTTTTTCATGGCCAAGGCTGTGTTTTTTAAGTGTTATCAAAAATTAAAGTAAAAACAAGCAAAAAAACCCCAAACCTTTTTAATATAGTCAGAAACTCTTAGTGTAGTAGTGTCTTAAGAAGGGTAAAAATAAGAGCAATGAAACAAAAGACAACAACAAACACCCCCCCCTCCCTCCTGCTCAAAATAAAAGAACAAAAAAAAAAAAAACAAACAAAAAACACAGCCTGCCCTTCCTCCCTCTTACCCTTCCAAGAGAAAATGAACCACCCCAGTCTCCGCTGTCTTTGATCTGAAATACCTGATGGGAAAGTGGTGGCATGGTCAGGTCCTAGGGGAGGGAGCTGGTGTATCCATCCATCACTTCTGGCTATTAAAATTTGCCCACTCTATTTAGGATTGAAGGTGAAAGTGTAATAGTAGGTCAGCCCCATGATGGCTGATTTCCCAAGAATAGCTGTATTTCTAAGGGAAATATAGCTGTATCTATAGGTGGTTATAAAGGCTATGTTTCATTAGGTTGTATCTTTATCTAATTTTCAGGGTTCTTTGCAGAAGCACCTATTGGCCTGTGCAGTAGGGACTGAGATTGCAAAAAGTCCCCTTATGACGTATACTTGGCAAGTCCAGCTCCAAGCCAGTTTGTACTGTTTCTTTGTTTGCAAATAGTGCTGCTCCTAACAGCCCTCATAGTTTGCAGATAGTCTGAGTACCCAATGACTAAGAGAGAATGGTGTTTACATGAATGGACTCAACAGAAAGTGGATGGGGGGGAAAAAGGTGTGCTCTTCAGGTGAAAATTTGGGATCTCCATCTAAGCGAGTATAGAAGTCAACACTGAACTCCTGAAACTGGAATTACTGGTACATCTCCTCACATGACTTTGCCTTAAGTACCTTTAGTGCAACAGTCTTTTTGGAAAAGTTACTGGAGAGTTATGAGGATGTTTGATCTAATCAGAAATACCAAACCATTATCTACTAGTGCTCAATCTGTTTGGGTTGACAGAGGCTGCCCTAGTATCTTGATAAACCAGGCATGCCTCGGTCCTTTTACTGTGGTCTGAGGAGATGTGCATTATTCCAACAAGAGTGTGTTTTCACTATTGGGTGGTAGAAGATTTAGGTCCTGTGGGCTTTCTCTTAAACTTCCTGGTTGGAAAAGAGGAGCTTTTCTCCCTAGTTGAGTCTGCTCAGTCCCTTTCTCCCTCATGAGCTATATTTGGTTTGCCCCTGTTCTTCCACAGGTGTCTTCTTTGTGTGTGGTGTGCTACAGAACTGATGAGAAGGTGCTCAGCAGGTGCTTCACCAAAAGCTGTTGCTGAAACCTTGTTTTTTTTGTTTTTTTTGAGCACACTGGCTCTTTGGTACAGTTGAAGGGGTTTCTAAAGGTCAAGCTGCTCCCCAGTATTCCTGGGGAAGGGGGAGATGACCCCTGCCACCTCCTCACTTGTGTTATGTTGGCAACTCTGCAGGGTGAGTCTCTGTATCATCTTGTCTGGTTACTACTGCTTACTGCCTGGTCCAGTCACCATGGCAGGAGAGGATACAGTCCCACTACTAGATGAGAATGAAGCTGACTTGTAGGTGCTGACACTTTAGCTTACCCTCTTGTTTTTTAAATCCACTTTGGAGAAACAAGTGTAGTGCTCAAGTTGTGAACTTTGTTATCATATCTTTGGCACCTCAGCTGTTGGTTTTGTGCCATACCTTTCTTACTACTGGGCTGCTCACCTGAGGGAGACTTTTTAAGTCTGCGTAGCTCAATAGTTAGCTTTCATCTGGTCTGTTTGCTTACTCTGTGAAGAAGTGCAGAGACTGCTAGTGGTTAGCAGAGCTCTCGCTCCACCTTATGCCAAAGCAAGGCTCTGGAGTTTTCTTGTTATTCAAATAGTACCAAGAACATCCTTCTCAAGCCTTAATGCTGTAGTAAACAAACAAGTCTTGGTGCAGCCAAAGCCTGTGGCTTCCTTCCCTGCCTGGCACATGCAGTGTTTGTATGTGGAGGTAATAGTTGTCTCATGTACTGACAAATGTATTAATGGCTGGCTTGGAATTAATACTAGGTAGGGTGACTGCTTTGTTCTTCATAGCTGGCTCCTGCTGCTTAATGAGTTGCTCTTAAAACTCTTGTTTTCAGCCCTAGTTAGGTCTGTGACTTGGCCAAGTGAAGGCTTAGAGCTTCCTGTGATTAGTCATTATAATTAGTTCGGAAATCTTTGCCTCTGTGATCAAGGCACACTGTATAATGCGGCTTATAGTGGGCTCTAGTCCTGTCACATACCTTTAGAGTAGTATAAATGACAATGTTTTGTTGGACGTACATATGTATTTTTTAACTGTGTTGTAACTTCTAATATACTTTTTTAATAACGTGCAGGACACGTAAATCTGAAGTAACTGGCTCCTCAGAAACTTGTGGCTAGTGCTAGTCCCTGCTTCCCTCAGATATAATAACTGGTTGTGGCCAAGGCTTGCCTTACCCATTCCAAGTGTTAGGTAAGATAGGAACATGATGACTAGTGGCCAGTTAAGTCTAGAGACAAAACCAAAGAGAAAACCTTGGGGTAGTTAGAGTGTGCTCTCTGTTTGTACTTTCTGCACTGGGCGACCTTGTCTTTTGAGGCTTTGACTTGACGGTAGAACAAAATGAGCAATCCCACATTTTTAAGTGTTTAAACTTGAGAGAGCAGTTTGAAATTCAGTTCTTGAAAACATAAAGTTGATTTGAAGCTAAATGTGATCTTAAGGTCTTAAGAAATGCTTTTGTAAGGAATGTTAGATTAGGTGTGGTTTACTGTTTATTTTTTTTTTACGTTACGAGCTTTTATTTTGTAGTTCCATATGAAATTTTGACGATTTTACGCTTTTGAAAGTACTCAGCCTTAGTGAAAACAGTGAAAGCTTCTTCAGCATATTCCAGAATCTGGCTGCTTTTGCCCTTCCTTCACTTGTCTTTAAACACAACAGATTGTGATGGGACTGCCTTTTAAGTATTGTATGTCAAAATGAATTTGCTTCACTTCTCATGTAAGGTTTTGAGATGGACCAAGTGAGGTTAACTTGCCTTTCCGAGTATCTTCAAAATTTCATCTCCATGCAGCAGCTTTGAACTTCATAAAGGAAGTATTGGTAAATGTTGCCTCTCTGAGGGGAGGAGGCTGCAGCAATGTGATAAAATTGCAAAAATCCCCTCTTGAGAGGAAATTCTAGTCTATACTTCCCCCCTTCAACCCTGTTCTATCATGCAAGTATCTCTAGGGGACATCTGCAGAATCTCTTGTACTTTATGTGTGTGTAACTAGCTGTATCTCTGGAAAAATATTCCCCTCTCTCATTAGAGGCAGGAGGATAAGACTGAGAGGTTTTGTCCTTTAGGTTATTTCAGCTTCCTTGCTACCCCTCTTATCTCTGTGCTCTTCACCTGGATGGGTCTCACAAATAATAATTTGAGTGTGCCAATGGCTTGCGTTTGCAGTGCAGTTGTCTAATGAGAGGAGTCTAACCACGTGATTGTCCATACAAACAGTTCTGTTTGTAGGTGCCTATGATAACCTGTTATGATAGCATGTGTGAGTACTTTCAGATGACTGGATGTCTTAACAAGTTGGGGTTAGTTTATATAGAGACTTTGGTTTGAAAATTGGGTATTGAAAATAATTATTGATGTACATGACCTCAAACTGGTGTCATTCTAGACTTTACAGTTGTAGTATGAAAGTATAATATAACAAATGTGTAATCATAGTTATGGCTTCTGGGTTCAGAAATCCCTAGGGAATACATTCAAAGAAGACTTGCATGCAGGGGCACAATGCCTGCCCTCCCCTCTTAACTAATCCTTGGAGAGGGCACAGAGAGATTCTAGTTCCACAGGGGAGAATGGGGCTGGATAAAGGCAAAGAAAAACCTTTCCTGAGTAGGAAATGGCCTCCCCTCTTAAAGAACTGAAGCCATAGGACTAGGGAAGCCTGGTTTACATAACAGCATTGCTTTTGAAGCAACTCTTTACTTCTAGCTTGCATTGAAATGCAGTTTTTTCTCTTTCCTCTGGCTTCATGCCTTCTTTGGGGATCTAAGTGCATCTCTCTGTTACTATCTGTAATGCTGGTTTGACTTTTGGCCATGTGTGAGTGGGGATAACAGGATTTTTTTGCCTCCACTCCACCCTATGTTGAGAGCTTGCTGCCCCGTATAGCAGAAGCTGTTGGCTGGAGTTGTGTATAGTTCTGCACTTAAGTTGCTGACAGCTGTGTGAGAAGCTAAAAGTGCTACATCTGTAGTTAAAGCTCTTTTTTTTTTTTTTTTTTTTTTTTTTTTTCCTGTTCTGAACAGTGTAAATGATCTGTGGGTACCAGCCTGTGTGTCTGTTCCCCTGACTGACATCCCTCCATCCCCAGGAGGGGGCTGCTCTGGGTGCTTTCAGTGGGGAGTAGAGGGCTGTAAAGGCAGGCTGGCATACCAGGTATAGCATTTGTACTTCCTCAGTACTGTGTTCTGATTGGGAATCTTTAAGATGTCCCTCCCGGGACCCTTGTGCTGATTTGTACAGCTGCCACCGCGCTGTTCATGACAGTAGCCATGGGAACACAAGTAGGATGGTACAAGTTTAAAACTCCCAACTTGTTGCTAGGCAGACCCAGCTCCCAGTGTGTGGATTAAGTAGTCTTAACAACAACAAAAACCCCTGTTCTGATATTCTACATCTTCCATAGGGGAGGTCAACTCTGCTGAATCCAAATTCTGGGTATTTGTCTTTAAGCCAGTGGAATAGAACCAGCCCTCAGTGGGTCCCCAGATACCAGCCAATTTTGGGGGAAAGCCCTCTTGTACATCTGATTAGTGAGTGCATGCTGTCTGGGTGAGCAGGAGTTTCAGCAGGTAGGTTTTGACACAGCCTTTACTTAAAGTGCTGTGAAGTAAAGCAGTGTGATGTCCAGTGCAAAACTGTTGCAGCACTCATATAGTCTGAAAATTGTAGCCTGCATTAAAATAGATACTGCTGAAAGTGACATACACTCTAAACAAAGGTCACAGGCTTAAAATATCTCAAGATCACTTCTAAACTCTGGCTGTAAAAACTTAAAATTATGACTAGGAAAAGGTAAACACCTTCAAAACTTGCACTGCTTTGCAGACTGTGTGTGTGCTGATACATGCTGGATGAGCTGGAGACCTTTTAACTTGGGCAGTCTTTTGTTGATAAATTGCTGTGTCCCAAGCTCGTGCTTTGGCACTTCTTGTTCAAGAAATAAGGGCAGCCTGTTCCCTACTGTTATCTTTGTTGGTAATGCCTGACAAAGGATGTATAGCAAATTGTAGGGGCTTGAAGGGGGCTGGAGACTCAAACTTGAAGGGAAGAATGGGCCTTGAGTGTGTCTTGGAGGCTGAGCTCTGGCATGCTTTTGCCCCTGCAGCTGTTGGATTCCTGTATCACAGCAGTAATTTGTTGTTCTCTGCCCACTGGTTTAAATGGATCTTTTTTATTTTATAAGCATTTGAGGTGCAATAACTATCGTTCCTGTTGGAATAAGGCCATTTATAGAGATGCTCCCAATTACCACCTGCTCTTTTTCTTTCTTAGCAAAGTACACTCTTACCTAATTTAACCTCCCACAGCAACTAGTTTGAAGTAGTTTTTCTCTTTGCACCTTGGCTCACTGCTGTCCCTTTCCCCTCTGACTACCTTAAAAAGCTGCAGTTGTCCTTGCATGTTCTTCCAGAAGTGGGCTACTTCTGGAGGAAGGGCTGCTTACTTGGTTTGCCCAAATATTTCTGCAGTCAGCTCTTCTTGTAGTCGGCTCAAAGATTGTTTTCCTTTAATATGCCTCGGCTTTTTTCTCTTTTCCTAAGTTGCTATTTGTGGTTCTCCCACTTTCATTATAATTTGTGTACAGCTTCTAGATCCTGTCTGTCCACCCTTTTACTATCACAGCCCTGCTCCAATTTCTGTGTTCTTCATGCTATGGGCACTTTTATCCTGTACCTGATCCCTACTGGAGAGCCACCTTCTCTGTGCCTGAGTTATGCTGCAGTTGTTCTCCCAAGTTCCTTCTCAGGCTGGAAGAAAGTGATTGTAGCTTTTGCTTTGTTTTAATTTTGCTCAGAAATGGGAGAAATCATGGCAGATCTCTGCCCCTTAACCTATTTTACATCTTGCATGCCTCTCTGGACATGGTACCTGCTTGCTTTTCAAACATTTAAATAGCAGTGGTGGTTCTGCCTTTTCAGGCTCCTTCAAGGCCTTTTTTCATCACTGAAGAATTTCTGCCTCAGCTTCTCCTGTGGAAGCCTCAAGGTGCTACTTGCTCTTGTAGAAGCAAATGCTTCTCCCACCTTTTGCCTGCTAGAACATCTGTCTCCAGCCAGTAGTGTCGCTCATACCTGTGCTGTTTCTGTTGAGAGTAAATAGGTGTGTGAGAAAGTTGATCTCTGCTGCAGCCAGGCCTGCAGTGGGGGTAGGCTTGAGCCTGGGCTGGCCCCTGCCTACTGGGCACTAAGCCTAAGCTACTAGGGGTAGTAGCTCTGAAATCTGTCCTACGAATTCAGAGAGGAGGGAAGTGAGGTCTCCTCACCTCTTTTGCGAATAAAGCAAATCTCAGGGCTGCTGGTTGACTCAAATCTGCAGGCAGCAAGCTTTGATGCAATGAAGACAGGCAAGTGCCACAAAGAACTTTTCTTCTTTTTGCTGCAAACTCAGCCTTAGGCTCATTGCTGGGTGGTGCGGAGAGGAGCTGGGAGGGTACAGCTGGATCTCATCTGATGTTTTCATCACCTTTCTTCTGCTATTAGGCTTTATATGAGTATTGAGTAACTTGGGGGAGAGGCTTGCTGGTGGGAACTTGGTGGCAGAGGGGAGATTTCTCAGAGCTGTCCTCTGGATTTCAGCCCAAGATCTGAGCTGCTTGGCAAATTGTTTCCTTCTGTATGTGCTGGCTTTGAGAAGTGGGTTTGCTCTCTGGGAAGCTGCTGCATTGTGCTCCAGCTCTTTCTGTGTCTTGGGTGGGGTTTTAGTCCTTGGTTTGGTTCTTAAAATGGTGCTCACACCCCCCCCCCAGCGATTTGCTTGGGAGTTTGAGTGCATTTGATTAGTTTCTTTTGTTTCTTGGCAGTTTCAGGTGAAACAGCAAGCTATCTTTAATATGCAGGTCAAATGCTGTCCTTGTGGTGCAAACATGGCAGGCACAAATTCAGCCACTCTGCCAACATTTGAAAACTGACAAGGGTCAAGGGTGTATTTGTAGCTTTGGGGGAAAAAATGACTTTTTATTGGAGCAGAAGCGAAGGTAATGTGAGTTGGGAGGTCTTGCAGTTTGCTCTGGTGTAGCTAATGACTGAGGAATATCCATGTGCTGGTCCAGAGCGTAGAGAGGCAGTGCTTGTTTTGCCTGATAGTCTGAGCCTGGTTGCTACTGGTTCTAAAGGATGCATATATATTGAGAGGAGCTTTACAAATTCTTAAGCTGTTTAAAGCATGTGTGCAAGTAGTTACATTAGGCAACTTGATGTCTTATTGTACCCATCTTGCTGAAGCTATTTTGAAGGATGGAGGAGAAATAAAGTCAGAACTTTAAACCCCCTAATTAGAGTATTTTTAGAGATCATAAAAACAGATAAATGAGGAGTCAGGGGAATTAGGCTTGGAAGCAGTTGTTATTGCTGTGAAACTTGCTGGGAAGGGGACTGTTACATGTGTTCTTACCCAAACCGTTGCAAAGAGGCTCTGGGAGCAGACACTGGGCTCCTCCTGAAGCCAACTATCTCCAGCTCAGTTTGGTGGAATGCTGTCTTGCTGGGTTATCATGCACTCCGCTGCCACTGCTGTGTTGCCCAGAGCAGCAGGCTGTCGTTTTGTTTCAGCTCAAGAGAAGGAAACTAATGGGTGCAGTAGTTCTGCTCACAAATGATTTCCATGTCTGCTGAGGGAGGGGATAGGAGGACATATGGTAGGGTCTCTGAAAGAGATGGGTAGGAGAAACCTTTCCAGTGACTATAGTACCTATATAAATAAAGACAGTGGATTTGATTCGTGCTGCCAGAGCGGGGACAAAGCTTGGAGCAGGTGCACACCCAGAGCTAGCTTAAGTTGGATAGATGCCTGCTGAAATGCTTATCAAACATGAGAATAAGAGGAAAAAGGTTGTATTGAACCTTTTTTTTGATGATGTGTTTTAAAAATAGCTTGCATTTCTGAAGTGAGCAGCAGCTACAACCAGGGCTTGAAATACTGCCTTAGTGCTTGCAAGCCGCAGAGGGAAGCACCTGTGCTGCAATATGCCCTGCAGCGGGAAGGGATAGAATGGTTGGGTGCTGCTTGCTCACTGTGGTGCTTGTTGGCTGCTGCAGCAAGGTCCTCATTGTGTGCTAGGGTTGCTTTCACACTCTTATGGCTACTCTGTTATTACTCTTTCATCAGTAGACGTAGTTTGTCTTGATACCTGCATTTCACTGCTGTTCAAGTGATTTTGAGCCTCTGGAGTAGGAAAGAATGAATCTAGTTAGTCTTTGCTCAGTTATACCCTCATAAAACTACAGTGTGCAGTTGAGGCACTGAAGCTGTCTTCAGACTAAGGAAGGCCCTACTGCACTAACGTGCTAATTTTATACTCTCACTTGGCAGGTTGCCTTTGTAATCAAAGGGCTGGAAATTTTTCAGTTTGAACAAAATGTTCTAAGGAGCTGTTCTCTAGGTGGAAACGGATTTGATATGGGATATTGCCTTCAAAAGAAACACATCTTTCTGGGCACAATCATTCTAACTAAAGTTCTCTTTCCTAAGTGAAACTTGGTTAAGACCTGAGTGATGCTTACCTGTGGAGTTCCCTTAGCAGAAGTGTATCTTGTCAATCTCCATGCCTCTGATGGGAATTGAGAGGGGGAATGTTTTTGGAAAGCACCTTGAAGTTTTAGGAATGGGAGTTGCAATGAATTGCAACAGAACCATTCCATTATGTGTGATTTTCTCCCTGTTTAATAACTGTTGTACAGGCTTGGTAGAGAGCATGGTCAAAATACAAAAGTTCTTCCAAAGCAAGTTTGAAAGAGAGTGTCCTGGCGAGTTTTGTCGTACCTGACACATGGGGATTATGCAGTGGGGAGTAAATATCTGCTTCTTATTAGTAGTGTAATTAGAAACATCTTTTAATGCCCTTGGGTTTTTTGCCCTTTGTTTTAGGGAATCAGTGAGCACTGACCAGAGAGCATACATGTCCGTACTAGAATGTCCACAGGAGCAGAACAGTCACAGAGCAATCATGTTTTTAAAGAGTTTTGAAATGAAATGTTAACTCAAAGGCTGTATTATATTACTAGAAAGCTTAAAACAACTGACAGAATTGCTTCCAGGCTGTATGAAACTCATGTCTTTGTGTTGCCTTCAATTTTTTTTGTTGCCTTTTTTTTTTTTTAAGTAGATTCCAGTGTTCTTGAATTGATACAGAATTTTAAATACGCTATTTCCTAATGAGCCTAAAATTTCAACTTTCATAATGCTATGAGAGTTGACTGCTAGACTTTGTTGGTTTGAATTTTACAAAACTATGTGCGGTACGTTAAGAGGGCAAGCTGACTTGACAACAAGAATGTGTTTCTCTTCTGCATTTTGGCAAGACTGAAGTCTTGGAGGGCAACCGTAACGAGAGAGAAATTGGTGAAGATGTTTGATGTGAGAATGGTTTGTGAGGTCAGCAGGGCTGGAAGCTAAGTGTCATAGAGGGGAGGGGGACTAGGAAGACAAGCAACCAGGAAGGACTGAAAAGTGGCAGTGGGGAAAATCTTATTTGGAAAGAAACTTTGTGCTGTTAGTGCCCTCTTCTAAAGATACTTGGCTATTCTTTCTGTTGCTTTAGCATTTGATAGATTAGGCATATAGTCGCCAATGCAGGTGAATGCAAATCCACCCTTCCTATGCTTTGTAGAAGATGAATTCCTGAAATCAGTGGTGGGGTGGCGATGGAAAGGATGCTATGTTGAGGACTATCTTACAACAGCCTTTGGCTAGTGTCTGAAGGGCTGAGACATCCATGTTGAGCTACTGCTGCTGCCCACAGCAGCTGTTCTTGTCTGTGTTAGGGGTTTGCATATATGTCTGGTTACTGCTCTGACAACCTACTGATGTAACTTGCCTGGTGGTGGGAGAAGCCAAAAGCAGGCCTGTCATTCCTTTCTTCCTAGGGAAGGAGAGCTGTGGCTTTCTCTGCTCACTGCCCTCTACCAGCCCTGCAGTTGTTCAGGCCATTCAGCTGAAACTCTTTGTTGTTGTGGCATCTGTTCTACCTTACCCTAAAGCAGCTTCCTCAAAAGTTGAGGACTTGCGTAGTGGTATGCAAGCAGTATTCAGAATACCTGCTGTTCTTTGTTACTTGTGACTTCCTTTGACCATCAGCAAAGCGTGAAGTCCCCACAGCATACTGATTGCTTAGCCCTACTGTATTGGGCTTGGTGAAGCTTGGTCACCATGGATCTAATACTTGCTTGCCATAACCTGAGTTAAAGATGAGTGTGTGTGGGGGTTGCAGGTGAGCATTTCATTTATCCAGGGAATGGAGTTCTTGTGTGTGACTGTCTTCTGCTGGTCTATACAGGCCACAGCAAGTGTGAGCAGGCCATATGAATTGCTGGCTCACGGGAGTGTGCCTGAGCCGGAAGAGCCATACGCTCTAAGTCACTGTGCAGGCTGGCTCTTGGCACAGTATTCAGCTGAGTAAAGTTGCAAGGCATGTGCTTTGCAGGGTCTGAATTAATCTCTGAGTGTCCCTCCTAAAGTCTTATTTCTGTCCAGGTTTGAGTTTTATAGTACAGGTTCTTTCCTCCACTTCTGTTTTACTCTGTATAAGTTGTTGGCTAAATACTTGTATGGGGTAGGGGGTCCTTATGGCTTTCTCTCTTTCCACCTTTAACCTCCCTTTTTTCCAGACTCCGTATTTCATTTCTGAGCTGCACAAAGCACTGTATCTCTTTCAGTGGTGGAAACGCTCTTACTACCTGCATTCCTAGAGGTCTCTGAGGCTGAGGCAGGGCTTGCCTAATTTGGATCTCCTGGGTCATGGCAATTCCTGTTCCTTGTACTATCCACAGCTCAGCCTCCCCTCTCTGAAAGGCAAGCAGTACTGCAGTTGCTTGTGTGCTGTTCCGATGCCATGTTTTCAGAGCAGGACCCTCTTCTGCTGTTGGGGTGCCCTTGCTGAGCAGGTGGTTGCTCTGGTGCTGAATTTGGCCAGACGTGCCCAGGACCTGTTCAGTAAGAGCAGGCACCTTGTGCTACTGCTGTTAGGCATGAGATCCGTGTTGTACTTGGATCACAGTACAGCTCCACCCTGTTGTTTCATAGATGTCTGTGTCACAACTGTAG
This sequence comes from Forpus xanthops, assembly GCA_032466535.1. Lineage (NCBI taxonomy): Eukaryota > Metazoa > Chordata > Aves > Psittaciformes > Psittacidae > Forpus > Forpus xanthops. Next base: position 8,622 of record JASSUY010008207.1, on the reverse strand, counting down.
GTTGACAAAAATGATACTGTCAAAAGCAGACGTTTAACTTGCATTGTAGTGAGTGAACTTGTCTCTATGCAGCTACAGTTGAGTGGAGTAGGAGTATGGGCTAGCATTGAGGGAGGTAGTGGGAACACTGCCTCTAAACAGCCATAAATAAAGTCTTTGGTTGCATCCAAGTGCAGCTAGAGTGTGAGTGAAGTGAGTAAGGGAATGAAGTAATGATCGTGAACAGATCCTGGAATGAATTGGATGGAGAAAGCTGTCAACACACCAAAAATCACCCTATTGTCTAGATGTCTGACTAGCTGGCAGTGATGGAGGAAAGAGCACGTAGGATGCTGAGACTTGACACTAGCCTCTGAAGGGTTCTTTGGGACATATCTGACCACTGGAGGTGGCTTGTGGAGCTGGCTGATAAGTTCCTTCCAGGGTTTAGATATGTAGTAATAACAGAAGGCAGCAGAAGGTGGGCAGTGGCAGTGGAATAAAAATAACTTGTTCCCCTTTTGCAGGTGTTTGGACTGTAAGAGTACAAGCTTGTACTGTGGTTGGGGAAATGACTGCTGTCACCTGCAGTGTTCATGGCTCCTGACATGCACAAACCTTCACACTGAGGAGCTTGGGACATTTGCGTGCTACAGGGAAAGTAGCCACTGTTACGTTTAAGGCAGGACTTTCAGTGCACAGTTGATCTGGGTAGAAAGATAAGTAATTAACACCTCTACTCTGCATGTGCGTTCTCCATAGCTAAGCCTTCTTCAAGTTCTTAAGTTTCTACTCTGTTAGCCCCCAGCTGGATCACCTCTCTTTGCACAGTGGAGGCTGGACTTGAATGAATGAGAAACCAGTTGGGAGGTGAGCCAGCTTGGTATGCAGAAAATGTGGCAACATTTTTTCCCTGTACTCCACATTTTCACCCAGTGGATTAAAACCTTGTTCCAAAAATCATCCTCCAGCTGACTTTTTTTACAAGTGGGAAAACAGGCAAGGCTTCTTCTAATGAAGGAAGGTAAGGTAGGTTTAGGTTTGCCCTGCAGGAAACAACACTGACATCTGAAGGTAAGAAGTGACTGGAAGAAGACCATAGAAAGCTTGGTTTCATCAAGCAAAGTCACTGAAAATCTTGACATGTGACTTGGCATAGACTGTGACAGGTGTTTCACCATAGGATGCTCATTGCTTGACACTTCAATGTGACCTTGGGCAGAAAGCTGAAGCTTTCTCTGTTTTACTTTAAAGCTACCTGTACTCAGTATGAGGATGAGAGTGTAGTGAACAAGTGTGTGTGTACCTAGAGACTCTGGAAAAGAAACCAGTAGCCTGAGCAGGGCCAGTCTTTTATGAGGCAGAGCTGGAATCCGCCATCTGATTTGGTGCAAAGATGGGGACAGGAGATGAGAGTGTTTGTGGTGCATCTTGTTAACAGAATTGATGCATCTAAAGTCTGGTCTGACTACTGCAGACTAATTCCTGTTCTAAAGGTAAAACAGAAAGAACTATTCCTTTGTAATCTGTCTTCTAGAAGCCGAAAGTGTTTCTGGCTGCAAGGTTGCTAGGGTGCCTTACCTATTCTGCTGCGAATTCCTTGTGGAGACAGTGTGGTTGCTCTAGCTTTACTGCGAAGTAAAGCTGGTGCAGCCAGTCCTTGGCTTGCCTGGCCATCTTGGGGAGTAGTCTACATTTGTGTACTGGGAGGGGGGAAGACTCCAGCAGGGAAGGCAGAAGCTAAATTTGCACATTTCCCTTTGAGGATGCTTGGAAGGAAGAGAAATATGTAATAAGTATGTGCTGGGGTTAGACTCTTGTGTCAGACCTGTGCTGTGCATTACGAGCGGCCTTCATGTGTCTCAGAGTTGTCATTCCTCCCCTCTGTCTGTAATGGAATGATGAGGGACTGGAAGGTTTCCAGGACTGCCCATTTCTGCTCACAAAAGGGCATATTTTTCTGTATTTCCTTAACTTCTAGTTCATGCTGGTTCCTCTCTTCCTTGCTTATGCAAGAAAACCTGTTCCTGGGGACAGGTGGAATTGGGGTGTCTCTGCTCGTGACTACTTTGGTGTTGTCCCTGTTCTTGGAATGTCATGTCTGTGAGTGAAGCCTGGTGCAGGGTATAGCAGCCACAGCCCTGGAGCAGGGATGTTTCCCTGCCTCAGGAGAGACCATCTTCCCCCCTAAACAAAGGGTTTAGAGGGTGTTTCTTGGCAGATTCTCTTCCACGGTTTTTTTTTTTTTTTTGTTTGTGTGTGGTTGTTTTTTTTTTTTTTTTTAATGTGTGTTTCACCAGAGGGTTTATGAGAATCTGGAAACCTGTCCCTGAAAATCTGGGAGGGGAATAAAGGATACTGGAGAAGGTAGGGGAACTATTGGGGCAGTGTGTTGTGGCATACTGGATTCAAGCAAATGCCTGAAGCCCAGTTTCTCACACTCCAAAGGCCTCATGTATTGTGAAAGCTGGAGAAGTGAATGCCAACTGATGCCAAGAGAAGCAAGTTCACTTCTCCCAGACTCTTCTCTGTCTGCCTGCCTAAATAAACACCCTTAGTATCAGTCACACCATTGTCTCATGCCCCTGAGCTAACCTAATTTTCCCCATGATGGTGTAAAACAGGAAGTGAATTCCAAGTCTTTATTAAGTGATGACTCCAGCACTGTCTGCTGCTGTGCAATGAGAGGACCCCTGGTCAACAGAGACACCACAGCATTTGTCACTCAACCATGTGCTAGGTAGCCAGAGGGTGCTGAGTGCCTGCTGCATCCATTGGCAGTCCTTGGTAGCAGAGGTTAGGTTTGTTTCAACCTGCTCAGTGCAGGGTGCATTTATACAACATGCAAGTGCCAGTTGTTTGGAAGTAACAGAACCTGTGTTCAGTCAGCTCTTGGAAGGAAGAGATTAAAAGCAGGTCCTCAATGTATCTGCTGTGGTGTGTGAAAACTGCAGTCTATTGGATGGTGAAGTTATCTTCCTAGGCTCAGTCATAACGGTGCCTTAGGGCACCCTGAGGGAAATAGGCTGTTCTTACTCTCCTGTGAAGACACAATTTAAGGAGGCCCCTCTCAGAGTTCAGTGCCTCCTGGTGACCTGCTTTACTGTTTGGAGATGCTGTCATGACATGGGCAAGCAGAAGCTGGTCCAAGGCTATGACCAAGTATGCCTGGTTGCAGGTTGACGTGTGTTATGATAGATGGGTATGCAGGTGAGCTGAGAAGAGGGCAAGAGGTCAGAGTACCTAGAAAAGCTCTTCCTGGATTCAGCAACCAAACAGCCATTGTTCTAATCAGAACCTTGTGGGAATGGCTTGCAGTGTGAATGTAACAAACACTCGCTCAGTAAGCTTCTTGCTGGTGTGCAGCCAATGTCTTGAAAATGCATGTTTAAGGTGTATTACCAGCTATACAGAGCATTTTGTGTTCAACAAAGTAGTCTGTAGCTGTACATTGGTTATCATAAGACTTTGGAGGTTATATCTATCTAATAATATAAATCATCTGTCCATCTAATACAAAAATCTACTTATTCCTGGAAGCTTGCTTCTGGATTATCAGAGTGTGAACACTGGTGGGCTAAGCAGTAAGCCTGAAGCGCATCATACTGGCTTGGTCCCTCCTTGGTGCATTATGTACTGGATGGAGTGCCTGGGTTCAGGAGCAGCTTCCTGGCTGCCTGCTGCTGGTGTCTTCAGTTCTGTAAAGTTTTATGCCTCTAAGCAAGTGATTATTCTCAGTAACTGGTCCATGGGCTTGAAGGAAAAGAGATGCACAGCACCATGTTCTGCTATGGAGCTGCTTGTAGGGGAGCAGTGAGCAATGTGGCTGGTATTTTGAGAGCAGTCCTTGAGGCCCATTTTTCTCAAGTACAGTGACTGGTTCTGATCAAGGGCTTCTAGGGTGGCTCTGTCACTAGTTTGCAGAGGTCTTTCCTTGTGGCTTTATCAATTGCAGCTTTAAAAAGAGACTTGGAATTGCTGTCTCTGTGCAGGCTTGTGATGTTGGGATATTCTGTTAGTTCTTCTTTGAGATAGATGCATGGGTCAGCTGTGTGCAGGCAGAAATCCCCAAGGTAGATGCTGTGTGGCCAGCAGACTCCACCCTTCTACTAACAGAACTTGCTGGGAGATGGTTAGCTCTAGCTGTACCAAAGCACAGCTCTGCCAGTATAGCAGGATACATACTGGGAACGCTCTTGGGATGCTTTTGTACTTAACTGCTATGGAGTAAATCCATGAACTTCAGAGCATAAATGCCATGAGTTGGAGCCCAGTTAGGTCAGTGTAACAAGTCCCTTTGGGTCAGAGGACTGTAGGTTGGGCATAGTATTGCCATTTTTCTTCTTCCCAATTTATTATGTGAAAGACTTTTAGGTTTCCCCCTGCTCCTCTCCCTTTTATTTTTATGTAGCTGGTTTTAATCCACAGTATTATCCTTATCCCATCACCTGTGTTTCTCCACATTGTAACTTGGCAAGAGACTTGATTAAAGCTTAGCAATATACTAAAATCTTTTTAAGTACTTTAGGAGCTTTTATAATAAGAACAAGAAGATGTCTAGCACCTAAAAGTTCTTGTCCTTATTTACTTAGCTTTTTGTTTTAATAGCTGTCTTTCTCAGGCAGTTCACCTGGTGTGGTGGTAAGGCTTGCTATTCTGAACTTTCCAGAATCACTTCTGCCCCCTTGCCTCCTGAAGGCTCTGCACTTGGTACCCACAGAGTTGCAGTGCCTAGTTAGAATAAACTAATGTGACGCGTGAGGAAGAATGAGCTAGGAAAGTAGGAGAGAAGACTTGTATCTGAAACTGCAAAAATGTAGCCTCCTTTCTGATGGTTAGTAGTTTACTTTTCTTTCTAGTTCACTGATTTATTCCTTCATTTTCCTGTGCATTAGTCTTTGAAATACTGCTAGAAGAGAATAGTCATAGATGCAGTTTCCTCTGTTCGGAAGTCTAACAGAGATAAATCATTAGCTTCTCTTGGTAACTAACTTATCCTCCTTAACTACTGCTTTTTGTTCCTGACTTTTCCAGATCTTGCTGACTTGCATCAAAACAGGAAGTCTGCAGTGCTGTAAATAACTGGGTGGCTCAGTCTGATTTTTTTTTTTTTACTTTTTTTTTTTTTTTTTACTTTTCTTTTTTTTTTTTTTTTTTCCAACCAAAATTTTACCAGCCAGAGTTAAAATTCATTTTCATTGGCATAGTCATCCTGAGCTAGGGTTAGACATTCTCTTGGCACATAATAATCTACCAAGTTTCATTATGGAGAAACGTGGGATTTGAGGGAGATTGTTTTGGTCCTGCCTTGTGCTTCTGCTGTATTTTGGCAGTATTCCCTATGAAGGTACTGAATGTGAAGACACTGCAGAATGTCAGAGCATCCTTGGACTCATCCTGAAGGTTGCTGTTTGTCTTAGCCTTCTTTCCCTACAGTGAGGTTTAGTTCAGCACCTTCTGAGGAGGAGCACACCAGATGAACACACAGGGTTTCAGTTTCCTGCTGAATTTCTGCTGCTGAATTGACACAATCATACCAGTCTAACTGTGGAGCAGCCTCTTTCACTGCCAGACTGGACATAGTATGCTGTGACTACTTTTTCGCTGATAATAGCTGCTCAGCTGAACTTGCTCTCATCTTCTATATCTGCCCAGAGATTTATGTTATGACTGTCCCTGCTTGGGGTAGCAGCTATATTGCTATGTTTACTTTACTCTGCAGTGAAATTCCTGGATAGAAGAACTTCAGGAGCTCCTTTAGATAGCGTAGGTGTATGGGTATCATCCTCCTGCTATGTTTGTTTCGTAGTTTGTTTTAAGTAAAGCTTAAGCTGTGTAGCATGCCTCTGGGTACAGATCTGCAGAGACGTAGGGGTCTGACTTGCTCTTTGTCTGTGCTAAAAAGCCTTTCCTGTAGCTGAGTTAGGGTGTGAATTTAATCAGCTGTAAGGCTGCATAACTCTTACAGAGGAACTCCGGTCAGTTGTGAATAGCTTGCGTTCCCCTTCCCAATGTACTCTTCCCTTTAAAAAGAGGTTTTGTGAAACCTTTAATGTTTGGAAAGCTGCAGAGTTTTCTAGGTAGGCAAGGCATCTTATATCCTACTAGATACCACTCTGTGGCTGTGAGCCCATGGACACTTTCCTTTGTCCTGCTGGTGAATGCTTCCTACTCTTACTTCTCCCCGCTTCCCCTCAGGACAGGAACTATTTTATGGAGGTCTGTGATATCTGGATCCTTGAAAAGGCCCGTGTTCAAAGCGGAAAGAGACACAGCTACCAAGACACTTGCCTACATAACTTGCCTGATACTGATGTCTGCTACCATTACCCTGGAACCAGATGTGCAACTGCATTGGTGTCTATGCTTTTCTCCTGCAGAGCTCAACTTTTTTTTTTTCTTCTCAGACAAGGAGTAGTTCTTGTAGTTCAGTCTGCTGTGGATGTTGTTCTTCAGTAGGCATTGTGATCTGCATGTGTTGTGAGATGTTAGTACTAAGAGATTCATTCTTTGGGTGTGATGGATGGAAGCCTCCTATGGCCACCATTACCTCCAGGTGGTAACTTGAATTGACTTCTTGTTTTGAAGTGCACTGTGCTAAAATTTTCCTCAAGGTCTGTCTTTGCCTTTCTCATGCATGTATATCAGTTCTTTCTGCTGTGGAACACTGTCCTAATAATGGCCCTTAAACTTCCTATTCCTCCTGTCCCTTCCTGTCCTTTGTAGGCCCTGTATGTCTGCAAAGTGCTGAGTATTGCCACAAGTTGAAGGAAGGAGGAGATCAAAGCACTGAGGTAGAATGATTTGCTTCTGCTCCATGGAACAAAACATAGTTTCCCAATAGCATCCCTATTGCATGTTCAGTCACTTTCTGTGGTAGTTGGAAATAAATCCATTTTCATACAGCTTTTTCTTCAGAACTGCAGTGCATAAGCATTCTAGCAGATGATCTAAGCTTTTCTTGTAGCAGTGCTTGAGAGGAGAAAACATGGGGCTTCTGACTGAAAAGCAGCTTAGGAGGGTAAGGTCTTCATGAATCAGTAATGAAATGTGGGTAGTCCCAATTCCAAGGAACAGATCTTTTAGGTCTGTGAGTAGAAAATAATTCCCTCTGTGATTGTTTGTTTTAATACATTAATAAAGTAATTTTTATGGGTGTTTTGTGAACTCTGGGCTCAAAGTCAGAAGGTCAGACTAACACAGATCTTCATAAGCAGAAGTAAATGATACCTGTGACTGTTTCATGGATGATAGCATTGTGTTTCATGAAGGCCAGGTAGTCCTCTAGGGCAAGATTCAGTACATGAAACACCACTTAATCTCTACGGAAAGGTCATGATGTGATGTACTAGATGTGAGTACTTGACAGGAAAAAAAGACTAAATCATTAGCTCTCAGAATCTACTTTTCCCTCCCCAAGCTCAGCATGGAAAAATCAGAAGGGATATTATTGAGATAAATACAGGATTAAAAGTGAAAAGCTTTAAATGGAGATGACTGCTGCACTTAAGTTACTCAGAATGTTTTATGTTACTAATGAATTTCAATGTGTTTGCTTCATTTAAGAAAAAGAAAGTTGGTACATATTAGTTTACTGATAATGTGGGATCAGATTAAATTTTTTCCTTGCTGTTTCCATATTGCAATGAAGGGCGCTTTTATGTAGGCTGGGATGTTACACTTGTTTCTTTTATGTTGCCATTATGACGCTAGGTCCTTATTTAGGTACCATTTCAGAGACCCCAGGATGCATATCCTTCTGTTTAAGCTAACAATATTGATACTTTCTGACACTTTTCCCCCTTCCATTTGTCTCATTTTAGAGGCACACTAACTGGCAACAAATACCCTTACTACCCTAGTGTGTTGTGATGTTCTGATCTCACTTTTGAATAGTGATAGATGTACCATGTATTAAAGAACTTTATTTGAAGTTACCTGATGAGAATTTTCAGGCTAACTCAATTAGGCATGATATGTTTCTCATTCCTAGATGAGCAGATGAGGATCCAAGTTCCCACGGCTGGCTTCTTTATGCTTCTGGGTGGTATGTGAGGTTAACAAGACTGATCATCTTTACATTAAGAAGTAACGAAACATAATGATATCTAACCTGTGAGAACACAGAGCATGGCACAGGCCTTCCTCTCTGTCCTTTTCATGTGTGACTTGTTCTACGAGGTTTTTGGTGCCTGAAAAAGTTCCATTTCTAATTTACAAGTACTGTTCTTAGCGGCAGTCCTGAGAATGATGCTGTCGTAGATGGCTTTGAAATCATCTGAGCAAAAGAAAAAGGAGGTATAAGGGAAATTTACTATGGTCTTTGAACAGTGGCAGAAATCGTGGAGTTATGCGGTGGTTTCAAATGAGTTTTTTACAGAAAAGCCAAGAGAGCCCTGAAAGAGATTGCTAGTATAGCTAAATGACAAACCTAGGGATGATGATTGCTACTTTTTATTTATATATATATATTTTTAGAGCTTGCTGATGACACCAAGCTCTGGCTCGGTTGATACGTTGGAGGGAAGGAATCCTCTCCAGAGGGACCTTGACACGCTTGTGAGGGGGGCTGATGCCAACCTGATGAAGTTTAACCATGCCAAGTGCAAGGTCCTACACCTGGGTCAGAGCAATCCCAGGTAC
>JASSUY010008206.1:0-15750 GCA_032466535.1 Forpus xanthops | reverse complement strand
AGGGCTGCTCTGAATCTCTTCTCTGCCCAACCTGTAGCTGTGCCTGGGATTGCTCCAACCCAGGTGTAGGACCTTGATGCCCCTGCTCATTGCATGAAGGTTGAACTGGATGAGCTTTGAAGGTCCCTTCCATCCCAAGCTATTCTATATTCCAATGATTCTACACATGAGATTGCCCTTCTCTGGTGATAATAATAACTTCAGACACAGACCCAGAGAACAGTGAAACTCTCAGAAACTGAGGTTTTATCACTCTGTCAGGTGGAGTGTGCAGGCAGGACTTACACAGGTGCCAGGTGTCTGAGGGTTCTCCTGGCCTGGCCATACTGAGACCACCGCATGGTGGGATAACACTGAACTTCATCCCACACTCACATGTACATTACGGGCGTCCTTCAGGAAAGGACTGTCCTTCTGACACAGGGACTCAGAGGGGACAGGGTCACAAGTGCCCAAATCAACCCTACCCTCTGAGCTGGTACAACCATGCCATCACTGGATGTTGCTGTGCAATGGGCTTACAGGGTGCCCAATAACCCTTTCAATATTCTCCCAAAGGACAGATGTCTCCGAGGCAGGAAAAAACCTCACGCTGCAGAGTCAATGAGCACTTGTTAATCTACCACTAAACTGAATTGTGGTAGACGCATCCCATTCTGGACACACCTGGCAGATGTGCAGCAGTTTCTGTGGGCAGTCACCACAGCCAGTTCTGGCCACACTCCAACACCAACCCAGGCTTCCAGAGGAGAAGCAGGACAGTTTGCACTTCCAGATTGCACATGCAGGGCAGGATTTGTTTCCTGGAAGAGGCAGCCTGCTGCTGGTAAACCCCTGATAACCACAGAGCACTCAGGCTTCCCTCTCTGCAACCATCAGACCAAGCAGGGTTACTGCACGGCACTGCTTTTCTGCTTCCCTCAGAGGGATAATGTAATGGCTGATAGCACCCAATGGCTCTTGTTCTTCTTCCCCAGACATCGGATGTTGTTCTCTTCCTTCATCGCTTCTTCCTACAGTTTGCAACTTCCTCAGAACCACTTAATTGATTTATAACCCAATAATCTATCCCCTTCATTAGCCACAGTGTACAGTCATTTATCATTCCCTGTACAATAACTGATCTCGAGCCCATTAGTACATGACCTGAAATAGCTATGGGCCTGAAGAATTAAACAATTCAACCTGGCTGAAGGGCAACATCTGCAAGGCTGAGACAGGGCTTGTACCACCAGTATTGGACACAGCATAACCAGGCAGCACTTGCACAAGGGCTGTGGATGCACCAGGAGCTCAGCTGCAACAAGAGTCAGGGCAGGAGAAGTGCTTTTCTCCCCAAAGCAAATGCTTCCGGTAAAAAAGGCAGATTGCTCAGACTCTAACCACATCAAGGGCTCTAATTACTCCGAGCAGCCTCACTGGGGCATCCATCCATTGTTTTTAATGAACACCTAACACTTGAAACTGCCTTTCCAGGTAGAAGAGGAAGCTCAGCCAAACCTGACAAATTAACCTCCATTGCCTTCCCCAAACCTCACCAAGTGTTCGCAGGTCAGAATGGCTGCAGGGCTGTGGCCTGCCCGGGGCTCTTGGAGGTCAGCCTTGGGCCATGGGAAGCTGTGGGGGCACAGCTTCAGGGCCAGGACCCAGGGATCTCATCTCCAGAGCTACAGGTATCCCAGGTATCAGGAAGCAGCTCAGATGGGAATGCTTTACAGGAGCAGGCAAGCCAAGGCCCAAGGATGACAATGGGGCAGTCCCAGAGTACCCAATCAAGAGGAGCAGATGCAGGGGTGTTGACCAGGGCCAGCAGTGCAGTTTGCCAGACAACTCCATAGTGGTGGGGTAGGTCCGAGATCAAGTCAGGTAGGTACAGAGCCAGACAAAGCATACCTACAACCCAGCTCCAAGCTTAAATGCATGTTGTGATCTGAGCCCCAAAAGAGATGGGTCAGAGGAATTAAAGGCTGTAGTTGTGCCAGGCTAGAAGGAGCAGACAGGGCTTCTGGACATGCTGGTGCTCCCGGGATGTAGACACACAAACTTGCTCACTAGCAGCATGCATTCAGTCTGCTCACATGGATGGCAGAGCCGTAGATATTAGTCCAACTCTGTATTCATTCATTATTCAGCCCTTCCTTGCAAGAAGAGACAGAGAGGCTTTCATGATGAATGCTGTGGTTGCTAAAAAATAATTTACTACGGCTCACAACACAAGAACTAACTCTTCCATCCCTGACGGGTGTAAATTGGAATCACTTCCATGAAATCCGAAGTGATAAACAGAGATTAAGAGGAGACCAGGACCCAAATAATCTCTTCTGAAGTCTGGCTGCCTACATCTCCATTTAAAGGTGCACAGCTACAGCCTGGACAGCCCTGCCGCTGTTTCTCATGCTTTCCAGGCTTGTGTCCCAGCACGACACAGGTGTCCAGCATCCTCCAGCCACACCATCCTCTTCCCCCTTCTTGCCTCTTGCCACTGTTTGCTTCCTCCTCCAGGCTCTAGCAGGGAGGGAAGGGAAGGGCTTGCACTGCGCAGCTAGTGCATGGTCACATCCACAGGAGGGGCTGTAAGTGCTTATTCCCTTACTCGAGGTACTCAAGCTCCAAGTTATGCAATGTGTAGGACAAAGCGGCTGGAACACAGCTCCGCTACAGCCTCTGCTAAACCCTGAAAAGCTGCTCTGACACTGCCACGCTCTGGCTTCCACTGTGACAAGAGTTATTACCTTAATGACCTGAGCAATTTGCAAGTCATTAATGTCAAGTGTAGATGGCTATAACAGCACAAAAGAAGTAACTAATTCCTATCTCGTGGTGCCAGTGTGTCTGGAGCACAGCCCTGCCAGCACAGGAGCAGGGAGATGCCTCCGAGGAAGGTCCTATCCCACGCTGTCCCTCTAGGCAGCAAGCCAGACACAAAGCATACCTGCTCCGTCTCCTGACAAGGAACCACCACGTCATCCTCTCCTATTCCAGGAAAGAAAGAAGTGCTCCTGGAGGCAGAAATTCACCGCGTGTTGTACAGGGGCAGCAAGCTGACCCCCTCTACCCCTGATGTGCAAAGCTCAGTCTAGGTCCAGGGGTGCAGATGACCTTCCTGAGAACTGAGCAGTGCTTCAGGAGGTGTGTGCAGATGGAAGGGAAGACGGGAGAGATAAGAACAGGGGAGAGGTACATGCATAGAGCTGGAGGTATATGCATACAGCTGATGTGGAGCTGTGCATTAGCTATGCGGGTGTAAAAAACCCAGCTCAGAGTAGTCCAGATAACAAGGTCCAGTTCGAACTACCCCAATTATATTTTTGGGCTGGTTTAGGGAGTCAGAATCCCTGTACCCAAACCCAACACATCCCCATATCCCAGGAAAGAGGCTTTCCTCCTCACGCTTCTCTGTTCACAGAGCAAATCAATGAGGCTGGTGCCTGTCAGAAGTAGGCTTAGCCCCTGCCCAAAACAACTTCATGAACATTTCTCAGCTGGACCCCCAGAGGCTGTTGTGTGGTCCAGCTGCCCCATTTGGAATCACTGCCCCTGCAGGCAAGCAGCATCCTTCAGCTCTGGGCAGGTAAAAATATCGAGCAAAGGAAGTATCAATGGAGCAGGACTTATCTGGGAGTTCAGTTACGAGCTTATTCTAAGTCTGCAAAGGGAATGAATGGTACTGAGTCCCACATGTGCCCCTGCAGTTCACCAGGTTGCCACATGCCCATTCCTCGTGCTAGGAGTCACACTGCTGCCATTTCCCAGCACCATTTCTCAAGCTGGTGTCCTCCACCCTCCTTCCTCAGGGAGACCCCCTGTCTTTGGAGCATCCCTCCTTCCTCTGCAGTGGGCTGGTAACACATGTATCTCGAGTACCTCTGTGTTTATGGTCATTACCAGCCGCCTCAGGATACCCACAGATGCCCCACTGCCACCCATGCTCACCCTTCCAACACCAGCACTTCTCACATTCTCTCTTCTCAAGCTGTAACTTTAGCTGGGGTAAAAAAACCAACAAACAGACCCCAAAGCAGAACCAAAACAACTCCTTCCCCCGCTGTGCTGGAGCTTTCGCTAGGGATTGTTGGCAGGTCAGTGGAAATCAGCCTACCTGTAGGCACACTAAAGACAATGCAAATTTACACTTTATCAGTTGCTAAAGGCAACTCCTACTGCTCACAACATGATGCAATGCTGTGTGATCACAAAGATTCACATGGGTTTCTGTCCTCCTCCCTCTCCCCTGGCTGTGTAACCCCTGACCAGGCACCTATGGGACCTTCCTGCAGAACAGCAACTGCATGGGCGAGACTTGTGACATCTCTACAGGGTCTTTGCCACACATGGTCTGTGCTTTCCTGGAGAGTCTGTGAGCTTGCATTGCCATTTCAGAGAGAAAACACCCTTTTCTTTAGGTTTATTGGGTCACAGCCAACCAACTTGCTCCTGTGGTGTAAAGACAAGCTGTCCTTGAAGCTTAGCAGGTAGGCTGTTGAGTCCATCAGTGCCAAACCAACCCAGGGTAGATGACAGGGCCATAAATACAAAAACCGCATCTCTTCCCACTGCAGAAGTTTCTCCCACTCAGGGAGGTGGAAGATACTAATCCCCTTTGGAAAAACATTGCTGTAAAACTAGGAGTTGTTTTGCAAGCCAGGGAGGGAGCAGGCAATAGTTCTGCATGGAAGAGCTCTTTAGTTCCATAGCTCATCCAGGCCCCACTGTCATGCAAACAGCCTGGGTTAGAAGGATCCTATCAGACATGGTCACTAACACACACCCCTTGGCTAATGGGACCCATCTCTGCCAAACACTTCTGTAGGCACCTGGTCTCTTAATTAGCAGTTTCTCCTTGTTAATTACTTTTGGGAAATGCTCCAGGCTCTGAATAAAAGCAGTGTTTTTGTGAGAATGAGTCACCTTCCCAGCAATCAGTAACAGTAAAGCTTTGGGCTTGTGAGAGCACACTGCCTCTGAAGGGCCCAAAGCACTCAGCAAAGGGCAGGAGCTGAATGCCGCCTTTATTCTGTGGAAAGGGAAACTGAGGCACGTGAATCTGCTATGTCTGCCTTGCCCAGCAAGGGCCAGCACTGTACCAGAGCTGTAGTCACTGGAACAAGCTCCAGCCACACATGCCCTTGGTACTCTGCTAGGCTCTGATGCAAGATCCAAATCAGCACAAACAGCAAAGATGAGAGAAAGGAAGAGCAACAAACAAAGCAGATACAAGCCCTGACACCAAGTAGATAGATGCAACACCAAAGATCAAGAATCTGGGCTCATATGCTGATGGGCCTTTGAGGGAACCAACCACTCAAACATCACCTTACCCTTGTTCAACCAGAACTATGATAAGAAGGAGAAGTGATTTACCAGGTATCTCACTGGAAAGGGTATTAATATCAAATAATTGAAAGCACTTGTAAGAATGTGCAATGTGCCCTGTTAGGCATGGAGTCACCCATGGAAGTGAGGCAGACATGTCTTGTGCTCCCAGCAAGAAAACAATGTAAAAACTGCTCAGGGACCAAGCTGTGATGGCTGCTCAGACAGGCAGCCATCTACTAACAGAAGGAAACGTTTGCACACACACCAGGTATTGGGGAAAGAGAAAGGGATTCAGCTCAAGGTGAAATGTCTGGCCTCTCTGAGGCTGAATATAGAGGCATGTGCACTGCAATACCTCACCACTCTCATACTCCACCTGTTTTCACTCTGTATTAATGCAGCCCAGAATGGAGGCAGCTGCTAGAAAAGGGAGGGAATCATCACTGCCCAGAAGTCAGGGTATCATCACTGCCCAGAGTCAGAGTAGTGCAAAAGTGAGGAAGAAAAAGCAGTGTACTAAAACAGCAGTGCAAGCTGTTATCTCTTCCTGAACACCTCTCAGCACTCCTGTGTCACAAACCTGATTTCCCATCACCCACTTGCTTAAAGGTCCAATAGTCTTCCTGATTTGCTCCATGTGTATTCACACCAGATGTTTGTATCCTTTTTTCTCTCCAACTACTGTTGGACAAGGTGTGCCAGGACTGCTCTGCTCTGAGTGTTTTGGGGCCTCTTCAATTTAGTGTAAATTGATAGGCAAACCAGCCAATGCACATATCTGCAGGTATCTTTCCCTGTGCATACACTGGCTGATGAATGCCATAATGGAAGCCTGCCATGTGGGCAGGGATGCTTTTCGCATCGTAAATGCACATTAGCAGAAAGTGCAAATAGCCATCTAATAAAGAGAATGGGATCAGCTCACAGATGCAGTGATCAATGGCATAAGGAACACAAATAATCACCCTGGAGCAGAATAAGCTGTCGCTAACCACACACCATGTTTGCAAGTGGGTCCAGGCAGGACCCTGCCCGGGCCTCCCTGCTTTATGGTCAGACGCAAAGTGACAGGTCTTTTCAAAAGGAGTTCCTGATGAACCTCTGATTAAACAGGCCCACGTATTGCTGCAGGATGGCCTCAGGAGTCCCATTAGCAATCCTGCATTGGGTTCATGGTGCTCCCTCTAGTAACAAGGCACAGAGCTGGAGAGGTTGGTGCTCTTGTGAACATAGAAAATGATTGGGAGCAAAGGTTCAGCAAGAAGCTTAAGAGATGCTGTCAAACACCTGGACTGTACAATGCAAAATCACCTTGAAAGAGACATGGGACCTTCAGAAATCCCCAAACCACCCCAAAGGGCAAAGCTTGTTTTCAATGGATAAAAAACATTTGGCTTTCTCTCTTTTTGCACTCTCTCCTCCTGTGGGTCACACAAGCTCACTGCTGATCTCCCACATTGAAAGGCCACGAGGTGAGCTTGTTTCAGCTGAAAAACCTCTCAGCACAGCAACGTCCAGACAAGCAGCATCTCTACTCCAATGAATTCACAGACTTTGGCAAAGCACTGGAAAGGCTGTGCCAGGTGGTAGGCTCCACAGCACTCATTTCAGTTGGTGTCAGCTATTGCAGCTATGAAAGAGGTGAGCAGCAGCTCCTGCCCAACCCAGCCCCTTCCCATTCATTGCAGGTACTTGTCAGAAGCCAGAGGAAGAGCTGGGAGCAACGTGCATGGGCTGTGGGCCCTTTCCCAAAGCTAAAAACTCTTACCGATGCATCTGTCCTCAGTTCAAGTGCATCTGGAAGCTGGGAGGTGTCACACCTCCCACTGCAGCTAAAGGCAAATGCAGATGGTCTGTGATAAGGCTGTGAGTCGATGACCCCGATTTTGTCTGGAAAAAATGCCAAGTAATACATCCCATATGCAATGTGGGTGGCTTCAGACTGACCTGACCACTCTTCAAAACTGCCAACCAGAGGAAAGGTCTGTTCCTGCTCCTTTCCTCTGGAGATGGTTAAGATGAGCAGTGCCATGGCTTGAACCCGTATGGATACATAAGCAGCGCCAAACCACTGCCCAGGCTCTGGATGGAGAAGGGTTATGTATAACCAGGTCAAGGGCAGCTTTTCCAGGAAAGGAAGGAAAATTCCTGAGTTCCTGGTCTCTGTTTCAGTTTATTCATGTCCGGGTCTCTGAGCTTTGTGTAATGTTGATGGGACAGTCTGGGCTGGTGCCCATCCTCAGCCTACAGGTCTCCAAGGTATTTCTGCAGGATTTCAGGAGGCCCAGCCAAGGCTGACCCTGAAAAGCAGTTGGAAGAAGTGATGTTAAGGGAATGACAGTTCAGTTTTATCCAGAGTTTCTAAGGTTTGGGACACATCCCAGCAAGCAGAGACAGTGCAGTTGTTGACCTTCAACTGTTTCTGTGCCATTGCACAGGACCAGCAGAAAGCCACCCATGTAGGGCAATTGTAGTGCCACTTGCACACTACCTGTAGCCCCAGCTTAAATACTGTGGTGTTTGAGCTGATTAAAGCCCAAAATGATTGCATTTGCTGTCCATTTTGTCCTTTATAGTCTTAGAGAAGTGAGCTATTCCAGTGTGTGCATGGTGAGTCTGCAGAGCTGTGCTCATCAGTGGGTGGTTTGCATGGGGAAGCAGATGTCTGCGGAAATGCAAACTGCAGTCTTGGTCTGGGTTTCACATGGAAGAGCACTGCTAAGAACAGCCCCAGTGTCTTCTGGCTGGAATGCTGCTGCCTGTGTGTATGGGAATCACAGCATCTGCTCATGGCCTGACTCAGGACGTTTTAAAACAGTCATGATCTTACACACACACACAAGTTTTAATGAAATCAGTGCAACTTCAAAGTCAGGGAAGGAGCAGCATCCATTCTATCTTGCCATTTCTGCGCAGAAGGAATGGTTTTGTTGTTGGGTTCTCATGCTGAGATTTGTTCCATGCTCTGGCATGCAGCATTGGTGGCTTCTAACTTCTACAGATCTGTAAGAACAAGTAAAACCAATCTGCTTCCCAAACAGGGTCATTTCTCAGAGTCTAATGACCAGAGACCACTCTGGAGCAGAAGTGTTCATCGCTTCTCAGTACTCTTCTCACATCCTTCCTCCTAGGCTTCCTGATGGAGCCTGAGTCCTACAGAAAAGGCCACACTCTGATTCCTGACAGGTACTCAGCTGTCTTCCCATGATGACAAGTTCCACCATGCAGTGTTTTCACCAGGAGATGATGTGTCCCATTTGTTCTGAAGTACCATGTTTCTAACCCATTGCCTGCAAACCATGATTTATTATGCTGTTTTTCATCAGCTGTAGCAGCCGTAGGATCTGACAGTCCTTCCTGAGCCTCCATTAATTTTTGTGTACACTATGTGGACAGAAATGCCTAAAACCTTTTCCAAGTGATGGCATCCAGACAGGGCCATCTGTCATGAGCTGGTGACCACCTCTGCTATGAGCTATCTAGAAGCTTAAACAGGAGGATTTCGCCTGACCAGCTGGAGAATCCCACCCTAGATCTCCTGCCTCAAGCTCCATATAACTCATGGCTCAACAGTTGTTCTTGTAGAAAAAGCCACTCAGTTTCTACTTGAGCTCCCAAGTGATGAAAAACCTTCCCTGACTTCCAGTACTTCCCTCTGCCTCCTGCTGGAATTGTCTTCACTATTTCCAGTCCACATGTGCTCTCTCTGTCTTCACATTAAAGAACTCCCCAGATCAGAAATGTTCTTCCCATGATACTGTCACCTTCCCTGAGATGACTTAACTAATGAGATCTCCATTCATCTCAGCAAAGACACTGATTTTGCACCCCAGGAATCTTTACTCAGTGAGGCACTGTCTTCCAGGTCTTGCTCAGGAGCTGTAGCTCATGTCAGCATAAGGACATCCTTAAACCAGGCCAGTTCTCTGAATGAAGACTTGTGCTCACTGGCTAGCACTGGGCCACGGAAGATTAGCCAGGGAGCGTTTTGAAGCCATGGAAAAATCTAAATCTTAAAGGCATTATTTAAATTCAGTTCAGTTCCACCAGCCCTAATGATGTTACCCACAATATATCTTAAATTGATGTTGGTAATAAAGTTCACTGTAGCTGAAGCAATATCATACCAATATACCAACATGCAAATGAATGTTACCCATGTCATTTAGTACCCCTGGCTGTTAAGGTGTCACTTTAGCCATATATTTAACAAATAGGTCCTTTTATGACTATAATACTGATATGTATTCAACTAATTTCCATGTATGTTGCATTCTATATGTTGCTAGGGATTTTACCAAGGCTGTCACCAATAGCAATTGGGACAAGGAAGTAAAACATTCCAGAGGCATTCAGAAAGATCTACAACGTAGAATCTCTTCATAACAACACAGGAGACATTCCTCACATTGATGGCTAATGGGAGAGCTTGATGCAGTCACTTTAAATCCCCTGTGATAGGAAGGGAAACAGTTTACAGCTTAGCCCCAGATCTCCCAAACTGGAGTAAAACTCACCTGGAAACTTTTGCCAGGTTCATGATCTCAGCCTATTTTTGCCTCTTTTTCCTGTGGTGCCTCTGCTCTAATCATGGAGCACTGCAGCAATAGGAGGGAGGGCTTCAGAGACATCTGGAGTCAGAAAAGGTGCCAGAGAGCTACATCTTCTGGTCTGTTTCAGTAATTGAGCAGAGCTGCAGTGGGAGTGTTCATTTCCCCCAGACAAGATCACAAGCTGGAGTCAGCTTGCTAATTAGAAACTACCTGTGCTGCTGGCACCAGAGGTGTCACCTCCACTGAGCACTACCTGTGCTGCTGGCACCAGAGGTGTCACCTCCACTGAGCACTACTTGTGCTGCTGGCACCAGAGGTGTCACCTCCACTGAGCACTACCTGTGCTGCTAGCACCAGAGGTGTCACCTCCACTGGACACTACCTGTGCTGCTGGCACCAGAGGTGTCCCATTTCCACTCCCTCTCTAGCTGCTGGCACCATGAGTGCTGTATTTCCGTTGTAATCGCTCCCCTGCCATAGCAGGGGCTGGAGTGACAGTGCCCAGAGCAGCATCCCTGCAAGCCCTAAGCAGAGGCAGGAGGAGATCAGACTCCAGCCCTCATCACAGCACAGCCCCACACGTGTCCCCTTGGTGCTGTGTTTGGATGTTCAGTCCCTCTGCTATGCCACTGCTGGCAGTGCCACATGTGCAGGGCTGCTCTGAGCAGTAACGTGTCATCATGCCATGGATCAGGCTGGCGTGGCCTTGCAAGAGCTCATGATTGTGTCTGATTACCAGCAGTCATGCTGCAGTAGGGAACTTGCCACTGTCAATGGGTAGTGCCTTGTCACGCTGATCAATTACATCAATCCTGTGCCCTGTGAAAGGAGCATGGACCTGCTCCATGCAGCTCCCATGTGAGAAGACACCGGCTGATAAGAAACAGGGATGAGAAGAGGTTAATGAGAGGACGGCAAGGGCCCACAACATCTCTGTCATCAGCATACTCAAGAAGCAATGTGAGGTCCTTCCACAGCCTCACAAGCTGATCTTGGGACAAGTGGAGCAAACCTGGACTGGAGCAGGTGCTGTGAGAGGGAAGGCTGGCACGTTTCTTCTGCAGGACCTCAGTCAACATCTTCCTCCTTGGATACCTCCAGGGAAGAACAATCCATTTCAGAAGGACCACTCCAGCCTGTCTCTTCTGCACTGCAGGATCATCCCCTGGACCATGGCTCACAGTCCACCTCCCTGTGGTGAGCACCACACAGCTGGGACTGTGCTTCTGGGACCCACAGAATCCACAGCTCAAGATCCCAGTGCTTCCCAGTTCTTCTAAGGGGCACCTTTGATCTGTGGGACACCTCTGACGGCTCAGCTGGATGAAGCCTGCCCAGACTGGGAGCACGTAAAGGAAGAGAATGACCGCTTGGTTCCTTAATAAAAACAACTGGAGCAAACCACACGTGGAAAGCAGATCCCATGCACCCCGTGTAGTGGTATGGCAGAGGCACAGCCCATGTAATTGCAGCCCCACTTCACCCAGAGCCCCTGTCTTTGAGCCTCGGCTCACCCAGCGGCACACATTGCCAACCTCCTGCTGTTCAATACGCTGTGGAAGAAAGCAATGTGTCCTGTTGTAATGCCTCCCTGCCAGGAGCAGTGCTGGGTGCCAGTGGTCACTCAGCCCAGTCTGCAGACCCTCAAAACAGGTTGCAACAGCTTGCTCAGAGAAGCTGTGGCTGCCCCATCCCTGGCAGTGTTCAAGGCCAGGTTGGACACAGGGGCTTGGAGCAAGCTGCTCTGGTGGAAGGTGCCCCTGCCTTTTGCAATTCACAGGCTGTGTTGCACAAACACTCTCCTTAAACCCAGGAAGGTTTCAGGAGTCTCTGTAGCAGGCAGAGCTAAGCCCCGTGCACTCTGTAGTGCCCAGTGTGGGGAGATTGTTCCATGGTGACTGTAATATATTCATTGTGTGGTGCTGCATCTAAGCCATTCATTTATCTGCTCAGCTTGCAGCATACCAATCAGCCCAGGGCTAGAACAGCAAGGTCAAGCCTGAGCAGAGCTCTCCTTAGCCCTGGGAATGACACTGGCATATGCAGGATTCAGTGAAACAGGATCCCCTGCTGTTCCACCTGCCCTGCGGCCATACATTCTCCGGTGGTATTGTGAATGCTGGCTGAGGAGGCTGGATGGAGGCAGGAGGCAGTTGACCGAGACACCAGGCCCCTGGCACGGGGTATGAGTCCCCAGTGGTGTTAGCAGCAGCATCAGGCCAGGTTGGACACGGTTTAGAGCAACGTGCTCTAGTGGAAGGTGTCCCTGCCCATGGCAGGGGGTTGAAACTGGGTGAGCTTTGAGATCCCTTCACAAACCATCCTGTGATTCCACGACTCAGTACTCCTGAATCCTACCAGTCAAAATACATCCAATGAGAGACTGCACATCCCAGGAACATGGGCAGTCCAACACATCTTGTGCTGGGCACTCTCAGTGCTGATCTGCTGCCCACGTTTATTACCAGTTGGTTTGGCAGTATTGTCCTCTAACTTACACTGAAATAATGTGGCGAGTACTACAGTTAGTAATTATTGAGGTGCAGTAAAGGTAATTGCTTCTTCTTTAAAGAATTAGCAGTTCCATGGAGTAGTTCATATTGAACACCTGCACATGAGATACTCAGGGTTGCATTTGTTCAATTATTGAGTTGTTTCTATTACAGACTCAGCTATCCAGTGGCTAACTGAACATAATGATAATTCATTTGCTTAGACTTTACCTTCCCCAGATTATCAGTTGAGTTATGCATGATGGGAGCAGCCGTGTGTCTGTGCACTCATCATCTGCCGCAGGAGGTCTCTCAGCTGACCAAGTGTTCCCTCCTGGCACTGTGTCACCACAGCGGTCCTGGTTCTGCTCATCTCTGCGGGCCGGGACCCATTGGGACTGTCAACAGCCCACAGGTCTGCTTTGCACAGCACAGCAACTGCTGCTTTGGACCTGTGCTGCTGGCATGGAGCAATCAGCTCTCTTGAGATCTGCAAGGATGCGTGGGGCAGCACCATGCTAGACCAACTAGACCAGTTTGCTCCAAGCCCTATCCAACCCGGCCTTGAATATTTAAATAGCCCTCTTAAGCTGACACATTTTATTCCAAAAGGTAGTGGGCACATTTTGGAAGGGCAGGATTACACCAAGGATGGTCTTGACCTGTCAGTTGAATCTCTCAAAGACTGAAATTTGCAAGCAGCATGAACCTCTGCTCCATCCATGAATACAGACTGATTTACTTTATTCTGACCCTGTCAGGCACTTTCTTCTCAGCCTGTAAGACACTGTGGAGCAAAGGCTGTCCCTCTCAGAGCAGGGAAAGTGTGTGTGTGGAGGGTTGTAAGTGCTCTGTTGAGAGCAGTGAAGCCAGCTATGCACTAACTGCTGTGGTGACATCTCAGAAGTTGTGGGATGAATGTCTCCCGGGACCACAGATGAGAATAAAGTGACTGGAAATGCCTGGAGTGTTTTAACCCTCACTTACACTACCCTCTAAGTCCCTAGCTGATGCTTACACTCCTCTTACATGCTGGGAAAATACTAAGGCTCTTAACAAGTTTCTGATGCCTCTAAGACAAAACCAGAGCACTGGCAAATCATGGCGCTGAGCTAAGAAGCAGGCAGGAGGGCAGAGGGGCTATTTTAAGGAATGAACAAAAATAATGACATTTCTTTCCATTTAGTTGAGAGCAAAGGAAAGGCAAGAGTGGGTGAAGCAAGGCAGCTGCGAGAGCCATTCTGAACAAAGCAAAACAGAGTGGGTTTGGCATGGGGCTGGCTCTAGCATCTGCCTAAGCCTTAGTAAACCAGTGTAATACATATTCAATATTAAAGGTAGGAATTGATGAACGTCCAGGAAGATGGAACTGAGAGAATCAGAATCACACAAAGGTATTACTGAAAAATTGATTGCTGCATCTTTGATTTTAATAGAAGCTCCAATTAGTGCATGAAAGGACTGGGATGGCTGCAGCCTGCCGGGGTTTATTAAACTGTCTGATGCATTGTCTCATGAAGCCGCACTTGAAGAATCAATTCAAACTGACTTGGCTGTAGCCAGAGCCCTGTGAGCTGTGAGTGAATGGAGCCCCACACAGCACAACAGTAGACCATTATCTGTCATGTGGCAGTCATTTCTATACAAATGAACCTGGCTTTGTGTGAAACACGGGACTGATCTTCCTTCCCTGCGTCAGGCAGGAGTACCTCTCACAGAGCCACAGAGTACCAGTGAGAGATGGGGCAGCCTGCTTTGGTCATCATCCCCAGGATCTGTGCAAAGGAGTCTCTTTTATGGAGCATCACAGATCCCGATAGTGGCCGTATTTGCCTGGGAATGCCTGCGCCTATAACTCTCACAACTTCTCGCACGAGTCCTATGGTTCCTCGGGTTTTCTCTTTAAGACCCAGCTTCTGCACTCCTGTAGTTATCATCAGAATAGCAACAGTAAATTTCTAACTTTCCTGTTTGCTGAAGAAGCATGAAATGGTGAGTAAAGCCTCACTTGCACGTCAACACACACACAGTGGAGAGCTCATAGTTAATTTTCTGATGGGCTTGCTGTATGAGTCGGTCCTTCCCAGTAACTTCTCAGTGTGGAAATCCCTATTTCTGGATACTGAAGGCAGTCATGACTGGTTTTCACTCACCTTTAATTGCTACTCTCCTTGTAAAAAGACTCGATAACCCAATAAAGGGGTAGAAACTGTCCTTCTTGACCTGGCACATGCAGCGAATTGTGATGAGAAGTCGATGGACACAACTGTCTGTGTCAGCACTGGAGAATGAAAACGATTTACCTGTGTGAACATCATCCATATGAATAGTGAATACATTGGCAGGACTGAGCCTCAGCTCGTGAATGAAACTACAACCAAGGAGAGCTGAGTAATACAACAGGAACTAATCCTTGTGAGTGTTTTCGTAACTGCACAAACTTGAGGCTCTGAGGAGACCATCACCCAAGCTGGGGGTGGTGGAATGAGTCTAAGGAAGGTTGTCACAAGTTTCCCACCTCAGCAGGAATGAAAGAGATTAATAAAAAGCTGTGCTCTCCTTTGGAGCCTCTGTTCCCATTTCTGAAGTCGTTGTGTGCAATCATAGCAAGCTCCAGAGCTGAAATTAAGCACTTCCTTTAGAGTCCCCTTTTAAAAATGGAACATGGCATCAAAACAAGTTTTTCTATTGTGAAAAATGTCAGCCAAAAGCTTCAGCCACACATAAATAACAAATCAAACTAGTTGGTGAAGTATCAGAACTGCTTTAAAGCCTTCCGCTTTCTTTTTTGAGCATATTAGAGTAACTAGAGCTATGAAATGATATGTGTAGGATTCCTGGCTAGCAGCAAACCAGAAAGATGTCGATAGAAGTAGCAACATATTTGGTGTAAAGAGTTACTGGAGGTTTAAAAGCTTCCCTAGAGATGGCACTCACAGCTGAGAAATGGCCTTGTTTGCTCCATCTCCATCCAAACCAGACCAGCTGCCTTGGCACAGAGGCATCTTCCATGAGATGCCATGTCAATTCACAGACGTCTTTCCCCAGGGAGATGTCACAGTGCCATCATCCCTGCTATAGCCAGAAAAGGCAAATAGGGGCCATCCTGGGCGGGACTGAGCACTGCTCATTGTCTGTCACTTCTCCAAACGGTGCTGCTCCTGCGCAGACAAGATTCACCAGTGCCTCTCTGCAGCAATGCCCCAGCACTGCCTGTGGCCTCTCTGCGTGCATGCACAGGCACAGTGGTGCCCACACAAATCACAGCATCACAGCGTCACAGCCTGCTTTGAGTTGGAAGGGACCTTAAAGCTCCAGTTCCAACCCCTGCCACAGGCAGGGACACCTTCCACTAGAGCAGCTTGCTCCAAGCCCCTGTGTCCAACCTG
>JASSUY010008203.1:24297-51306 GCA_032466535.1 Forpus xanthops | reverse complement strand
CCATCGCTGGCAGTGTTCAAGGCCAGGCTGGACATAGCCTTGGGTGGCATGGTTTAGTGGGAGGTGTCCCTGCCCATGTCAGGGGAGTTGGAACTAGATGATCTTGAGGTCCTTCCCAACTCTAACTATTCTATGATGCTATGATTCTATGCTCAGTGTCCACCAGGCAGCCCTTGCCTGGGCACTGGAGGCTCTGAGCATATGTTTGTGCCCTGCACACCAACACAGAAGGAACCTGATTGCATTCAAATTTCTGTCCTTTGTTTACAGTATGCATAAGCCTACCTCCTTGGGCCTTCCCTTGGAATGATTCCTTACTTCTTCAATCTCTTAAGTGCTGTTTAAGCTCTCTCCCATCACCCCAAACCTCAGCTCTTCATCCCCTTTTACCACAGTGCTCTGCTTAATGCCCAGCTCCTCACTAGAAGCTTGCTCAGAGGGCTTTCATGCTGGCTGTCCAAGGGGCTAGGCAAACCAGGTTGATGTTCGGGTCTGTTCTCTAAGCTGTTTTTCACAAAGTTTGCCAGAACATCATGCCTTGGAGACCCTCACCTTGAAGTCCAGCATGGATGGGTTTATTCCATGGGGTTCAAAAGTCAGCAAAGGTCACTGACAGTGGAAGGATAGACACCCGTCTCTATTGCACCCACCCTTGCTTCCATAGGAATACGAGACAGAAATGGTAGGGTTGTAATGAAGGTTGTCAGCATAAATAAGCATATGCTGACTGAAAGTTCAGAGACGGGAGGCAGCATATTAGTAAGAACCTGATGCTCAGAATGGTTCCCTGCATATACTTCCAGAAAACTATTATAATTGTATTTTTGATAAATAATAACAGCAGCCTTCTGTATGTGTTTACAGGCTGCCTTGTTTCTACACTATATAGTCTGCATCACTTTTCATTCCTTCCTACTTGCTAGAAACTGAAAAATGTGAATTTGGTTAAGAATGAAACGATTTCCTGTTGTTCTTGGTCTTGCAGGAACAACAGGAACCTCTTATTTTGAACGAAGAAGGCAGCCTAGCATTGCTAAGGAGATCTTTAGCACCTTGCCAAATTACTTTATTCATGTGCTGCACACACGCATTCATATGAAATCAGTTGGAGTGGGTGATGGAGCCTTATTTCTGTGCTGTGGATACAAAAGCAGAGTTGTTGTTCCCCATATTCTGTGTGATTACAAACTTTTCTCTCCTGCTGCTTTGCTCCAATACACAGAAATCACCTTTTCCCAAGAAAAATTCAATACTTTCTGAGGCCTCCTGCTGTCAGAGAGCCAACAGTCTTCTGAGCACTCTCCCTTCAAAGAGCAATCAAATTTTGGGCAGAGAACTCCCTTTTCCCACTTGAGACATATTTTTTTCAGCCTGAAAGACTTTCTGGCATATGTTTTATGCTCC
The DNA here is from genome assembly GCA_032466535.1 of Forpus xanthops. NCBI lineage: Eukaryota > Metazoa > Chordata > Aves > Psittaciformes > Psittacidae > Forpus > Forpus xanthops. The sequence goes on along the minus strand of JASSUY010008203.1, from coordinate 49,902 downwards.
TGTGTAACACCTGCTGCTGGTGACAATGCAGGTCTTTTTCTGCCTTGTGGGAAGAAAGGTGACTTACTAAGAAAGGCCAACTTTATAGAAAAAACTTGAACAACTTAAATGCCCTGGCCTAATTAAAAAAAAAAATAACAAAAATATAATCATAGTCTCTTAAAAGTTGTTAATAAAGTCAGTTTTGATCTTTGCTACAGGGTAGGCTTGTGCAGTGATACCATTTCCACATCAGCCCATGGGGCTCCAACAGAGAAAAGCTTTGCCACTGAAGGCTCTTTCATTCATGTTTTGGAAAATTGCTTGGTAGTATTCTGGCTTCCTTTCTGTTTGATTACACATCTGCACCATCTTTGCTTTTTCTCTAACACCTTCTGTGGTACTTCGCAGGGCAAACCTCAACCATTCACAGTGTTGGAGTTCTTAAGCATCATTAGGGCTTATGTGAAATATGTCACATTTAGGGCTTCAAAGACACCCAGTCTTTGCATTACTTGCTTGCTCCTGTGCAGCCAGGACAGCCACCAGCCCACCACCAGCCCAGCCACCTTGCTGAGGCAGCCCGGCCTACACCTCAGAATTTGAGCTCTGGAGGGCTCTTGTTCACCAGCATGGGTTTGCCAAGCTGAGCAGGAACCAGTGTATTTGTGAGTGGGCTTCTACCCAGACAGCTGGGTGGGCTGGCCATGACACCTGAAAGAGATCCATTTTAAGGCCACAGATGACAACACATGGCTGGGACAGGGAGAAGAAATTCCTACCTTGGGTTCAGTGTGTTTCAGTAGAGCCACTGTAAGATGTATCAGTTACATCCTTGAAAGGAACCTAATTATGTTCCAGGAGGAAAGACTTCAGGGGACAGGGCAACAGGCAAGAAAGCACCTCTCAACTTGCAGAGCCTGTTCATTGCTGCCACTTTCCACCAAGCTATGAAGGAGGTCAACTGGAGGAGATGTTGTCCAGGCACAGTGGTTCCTCTCCTAGCACCAATGTTTTAATGGAGAAAAGTACTGAAATTTCCCATTGGTGAGTAGATGTGAGATGATCCATATGAGACCATTGGCCCTGCATTCAAACAGTAGCTGTTCTGTGCTGCTAGGGAAGAGGACTAATGTAGGTAGAGGTGGCATCATGTGTGGCTATCTCTGCCTGGAAACCACCTCTGCAGTCCAGGCTGATGTTGAGACAAACCAAGAACCTCCTTTCAGTCTGTCTGATTTGGAAAAACTCAAGTTAAAGGGCTCTGTGCAATCCTTTCATAGATTGTGAGGCCCACAGCAGGCCATGCTGAGCCCAGTGGCCTTTCCTACATGGTCATTAAGTTCCTTTCTAAGTAAAATCAGAGCATTATGCATTGGACCCCCATCCAGAAAGCTCTCTGGAAAGGCATGCCCTGTGAATAGGGTAGAATAGGTTTATTAGGAAACCCCCTCGTCTAATGGCAGACCTAAAAAGAAGGAAAAAATTTAACTTAAATGTGAGACTTTTTCTTAATAGTGACAATAATATTTTAAAATGATGGTCAAACCATATCCATTTACCAGACACATGAACTGAAGGCCTGAGAGGGTTTTGTCTGGTATTGTGGGTTAAGTCCTCAATCCGGGTGTCCCAGGGTTCCCTCTGATCCAGTACTAGAGTCCTGTTCTGTAGGTGGTGAATGCCTTCAGCGTTGGATGAAGAGATGACCTTAGTGCTTTACCTGATCCTTGCAGCACCAGGCAGGATTAGGCCCTACTTCACTGCTATGCTTCTCTTCATTGCAGTGGCATTTAATAGATTACACTGGATGCTTTCTCCACCTGAATTTGCAAAATCAAACTGTTATGGTGACTGAGAGACAAAGAATGAGGGAAGGAAGCTGTGAGGTGAGGTGGGTCACCAGATATTTAATTTTCCCTATTCCTCCCCAGGCTTCTGTCCTTCTTAAAGCACATGTTGGATGAGGCTAAGAGGGGTAACTGGCAGCATGTTCACAGGACTTTGGTCCTCTGTGGATGTGTCTTCTGCAAGTGCCTCAGTCTGGTGTGTGTACTGAAATTGTCAGGAGCTACACAGTTGCTACCTGGGGCTTTAGCATGCCTGGCCTGACTTGATGTTCCCAACCAAGAGTTCTTTGGTCTGCTGTATGGAGGGATATAAAATGCTTATCCATGGTTTATCCATGCAAGAGCATCCGTCTGGTCATGACGCTGCAGAGAACTACAATGCTGGTCCTGCACCGAGGGCAGTGTGCGCTGCCAGTACATTCATTGAGGTGGCATAACTCTTATGCATCTTTATAGGGTGCTGTGAGAGCTAAGACTCACATGGTGGTGACTGAAACACATGTCCTCTTGTGAAAGGCAGGTGAGCATATTTGAAAGTATTTAATCATGTTATCAAATATCATTTCTGCTTTTCTTGTCTCAATATGATGAGCACAGCATGGAAGTCCAGGCAGTTAAATACAAGATCGTACAGGTAGGAGCTCTCAATGCATTACTTTTTTTCTGTCAACTTACTCTGTTCCATTTGTAGCCATGCAAACTTTTGTCATTCGTGTCCTGTGGCAAGAAGCTCAGTTTAACTTAGCTGTGTTAAAAAAGAAAGTGTGCTTTGGATTTATTTGAACCTATCCTCTAGCTTCGCTTGTGTCCTAAATCCCAAAATAGCTGGTACCGTTAACACCAGGCCTTTGATAACTAGAGGGGTACTGACAAGTCCGGAAAGTGGGAAAGCTGATCAGGAGAGGTGGAAGTACAGGTGGATGAGTTCGAATAGAAACCAATGCAGAGCTTAGCTCAGGAATGACTAACAAATGTGTGGTTTGTGAGACATGTAGTGCTCTGATGAGTATGAACAACCTCCCACTCTCCTGAGCGTGAGAGAGGAATTTTTAGTGTGACACACAGAGCTATAACAAGGGCTAATAGTGTGACAGTCAGGCTGAATGTAAAGTAAAATTTCCTGACAGTGAGATGTATTTTGCTGTGGAACAGCCTCCTGAGGGAAAAGTCAGGAGCCCAGCTGCTGAGTCCTTTTTAAAGCCAGACTGGACAAAGCGTTAGGAAAGGTACTCCAGAGAGCAAGCGTTAATTTGCAGGAGAACAAACTGATGATCTAATAGGTTCTTTCCATTTCTAGCTCCTGTGATATGGTATTCTCTGTAATGAGTTTTGACTTGTTTTATGCTCAGAGGATAACAGGGAGATAAAACTGCATGAAAAGATTAACAGTAAGAGCTAAGAAAAATCTGTAGGTTTGTTTAATAGTCATGGAAAGTGCCAGATTGAGAGTTTCTTAGGCCAGTGGTGCTATTTGAAAATAGTGTTGCAAATGAGAAAGTGAAAATTGTTACATTGGTGATGATTATGGTAATGACTTATTTTTTCAGAGCCCCGGTAGTCCAGAAAGGTCCAAGAACACGTTTCAAATCAGAGGTGTGCATGTGTGAGTCCATGTAATGGGAGAATTTCTGCAGCTGACACTGAAATGCAGCAACCACTGGGCTGAAACAACCTGTTTTAATAGCAAACAGCAATACAGGGCAGCAGTTTAAGATGAGATATAAAGAATAACTTCTGTAATTGAAACCAGTAGATAATTGATTTGGTTTGGCAGAATTTCTTTAACTGATGAAGTATCTAGGCAGAAGTTTCTTTTGTAAGTGCTTTTCCGCATGTCTTTGCACTTAAGGCAGCAGGGTCTGGCATATTGACCTGTCTTCTTTGTTTGCTTTTGGGTGGGCAGGGAGAAATCTGCTGAACTAGCATGACCCTGAGCCAAGCCATGTGGGACTGGCATTGAGGATGGACACAAGGTCACTGTTGCTGGTCCTGAAATTGCTGTTCTTCTTGGCCCATATCACTCTCACCCTCTTAGCTCTTGGAAGCTTTTCAAGAAGGGTTTCTTGCAAATGCTGTATTTACCAGGCTGTTGGTCACAGATGTTTGATGCTCTGGGCCTGATGCCTGAATATGGCTGCTTTAGGCAAAGACTGCCTCTTTGTGTAGGTTTTATCTGCTTCTTGTGAGTCCTGACTTCCAGGCTCCAAATTCCTGGAGGACAAGGGGACTTTCATTTATCTTTGCAAAAAAAGACAAGAAGGCCCTATTGGAAAAGTACAAAAATGAGAAATCGTAAGATCTGTATATGGAACCAGGAAAGGCAATTTAGAAAAGTTGAACTATGTTATTAATTGGTTTTAATATTGACACTTTAAAATGAACCAAGTTGGTTATAGTTCATGTAATTCATATAAAAAACAACTTTTTTCTTTTTTTTCTTTTTTTCTTTTTAAAGCAGTCACTGATCTAAGAGGGAGAGTAAGAAAGTGTCCAGAATACAAATGTTCCACATTGCTTATCCCCCCATGAAATTAGGCATTCTTAGACAGTCATTGGAGAGTCATTGTAATTGAAAAAGGAAGGAAATGAGCTAGGTGAGAACCTGCATGTTGAACACGTCATCCTTCTGGAGCCACATGCTCATTGTGGGACTGACTCATATGACATGAAAAATTGTTTTTTCTCAGTTACGCTGTCTACCACACTATGTTTAATGTAATATCTGTTAGCTTCACAATTAATCAAACACTTTCCATAATGTTAATTTGTTGATGAGCTGAGGCAAACAGTCCTGTACAAAGTACCAACTACTACTCAATAGCTGACGCACTGTATGGTTAGTCTACCTCTAGTTTTTAAGACAGATTTCTCCAATATTCAAGTGTGTTGTTCAGTAGTCAATACAGATTTAGTTCTTTTGGCTGTTAGCTAGTCATGCATAAAGCAGCGAAAATTTTCCTTTGAATGTTTTTATTATTCGTAGGGGTTGGTTGAAGTTGGAGTTCTCACTTCATCCACCAGAAATTTAGCATTTCAGCAAAACAAGATACACATTCAGGCCTGAGACAAAATCCTGACACTGTCATGCTTCCAAAATATCTGATCCCCAAAAAAAATATTTAGTTAAAAATTTCCTTATGTGCTGGTGAGAAGTCAGCGTGAAAGCCAATGTAAACCTTCATGATCTGGGATTCCCGGGGCTTGCAGGTTCTTAGTGTTATGGCAGCTGACAAAATGGTTGCACCAACAACTTCTACTGTGTGAGCTGCCAAAATTGCAAGGTTCCTCTAAAATAGCTCTTTTGTTTTTTTCTGGACCATCTTACAGAAAATTCCTCTGTCTGAAATCTTTCACCTTTCCCAGGGCTTAGAGTGTAGATTAGGATTTTGCCTTTCAGTAGGACACATATTTCTAGACTTTTTTGTGAATGGGACTTAGATTCCCTTTTCATTTAAGCATCTTGGGAATCCTACCTTTCCTAAAAATGCAGTAGAAAATCTCTCAAGCTGTGGGCTGCTCATCAGGTGCTGTTACCTGATATAACATTCAGTCTGTGTATACTGTCTTGTTTCGGGAGAAGGTTGGCCTCTGGCAGGAGTCTGTAGATCCCTTCTCTCTGCTTGCTTGGTGGCTGCTGGTATGAGGAGGCTGGAAAAGGATGGAAAGGGACCTCCATCTGGGGCTCGCTGTCTCATCTGGGATCATGGTCATCATCATAGTATGAGTGAATCAGACATCATTTTTTCTTATTTAAATGTTAAATTCATATCCAGGGAAAGGAGGGATGTAAGACCAAAGTCCAGGTATGGGACAGATTCTGACTGGAAAGAGAGGTCTAAGTAACATAATACATTGTGTGATTGAAAAGGGAATGGGGACTTTGCTTTTTATTTCCTGCAGTGTCACTGACCAGTGAGACCGTGAAGAAGTCACATTCCCTCAGTTTACCGGTCTGTAAGTTGGGAATGATAACACCAGTTTTCCTTTGCCACATGTTTTGAGACTTCCAGAGGTAACATCTGCATAAGCTCACTTTATTATCGTGGATATTTAATGAGACAATGTTTGCATTTTCATCGTGGTACATCCCAGTTGTACAGGGACCATCTAGTCTCTGGTGTGATACAGTGAGAGGGGATACTTGGGAGACAGTCCCTGAACTTCAGCTGGTCACCATGGCGACAGAACAGCTTAGTGCAGCAAGGGAAGAGAAAAGCAATATATTCTGTTAAGCATAACTTATGGCATCAGGGCTGCATTTTGAAATATCTCTGGTTTTCTGTGTCTGGGCTTGCAGGACACATTGCTGAGCTCTGCGAATTCTGCTCCCTGAATCCCTTTCTTCAGCTCACCTACAGTGAATAAATGTGGGCCAAAAAATGGGATATCGCAATGGTGAGAGAACTGCAAGATAGCTTCCCCTCAGCTTTTTCCATGATAGGGTAGGTGGGAGAAGAATCTGCATTTCTGAAGTCCTTCTTCCAGTACTTTGTATTGAGAGTAGATGAATACCAGCTGCTGGCCTACTTTCTACCCATCATTTCATACGTGCAGCTGCCAGGTGCCATGGGTCAGCTACATTTCCAACGCAAGGATTTTTCCTCCAGCCAGCCCCAGAGGCACCAGTGACCCTCAGAGCCTTGAGCAGAGAGCAGGGAGGGATACCGTCATTGTTCAGAATCCTTAGATGAAGAAAGGCTTTTGGTCTGCACCCTGCAGTGAGCTTTGGCATTGCCATGTCCTGTGGGCAGGTGGTCCCAAACCTTCATGGTGTGTTTTGCAGCAAGCACCTGGCACGATGGGAGAAAGTCCTTGAGGAGAGATCTAGCAAAAGCTGATACCTCCCCAGAGGGACTCATTCACTCTGTCCATGTTTCTCTGCTTGGCCAAGAAAGGGGAGCAGTACCCTTATGGTTATAGCATAATGTACATAAAAGGTTCCATTGTCTAGCCAGGGCCTTAGAAACAGGCAGAGAAGCCAACTTGACTGCACAGAGCCAAAATCAGGCCTATGCTCCAGAGCTGGAAAAAGCAGTGCCTCAGCTGCCAAAGGCCTGTTGAAACATGCAGCAGTAACCAAGGAAACTTCATGCTTGAACAGCTCAGCATGAGGAGTCGCTGCTTAATGACTGGCTGCTAAAGGGTCCAGGTAATTCAGCTGCTCCTCTTGGGGTAGATGCTGTGTGGGTAACTCTTAGTCACTGCCCTTTTGTGCTGTAAACATTCCTAGCAAGAACATGAGCATCGTGGCAAAGCCGGAAACTCACCTGCTGAAGCCCACATGCCCAGCACAACACATGCTCACAGCTGGAGGGGCTCTGAGAAGCCTCAACATCACAGCAGCTCCATGCAACTCTGTCATGCCATTAGGTGTGACTTTCCTGGCCCACAATGCTGTTTTAGCATCTTATGCATGCACCTCACTCCTGGGTGATTTCTGCTGCTTTCAGGACCATCTGCAGTTGGTCACAAGGAGACGTTTCTCCAGGCTGCAGCAGTGGTTGAAGCGATGCAGCAGTCATTTGGTGCCACATCCTGATGGGCATGTGAAGCCTTTGCCTTGGTGGCCCAGGGGTGTGTGACTGGAATCTAGCCTACAAGAATGCACTGAATGATCTGCTGATGGTGACAAAGCTGGTGAGAGGCACATGCTAAAAATTGCTTCAAGTGAAGCTGGAAGGTGTAAGAAAGGTCACTTTGAAGATAGGGAGAGGGCCAAGGGGTTGGCAGTTAGAGGGTGCTGGGTTAAGTGACATGAACTTTCTTGCTCTCTGCTGCTTTTATTTTATAGTTTAGAGGGGAAACTGGCTAAAACTCTTCTGCTGATGAAGGTTGCAATGTGAGGACCGTAGATTTTATAAAGAAAATGGTGGAAAGTGCCTGGGGGGCCACACTTGCTGGTGAAAGTATGACTGAGCTTCTGAAGATGGAAGGGAGAACAGGGTCTAGTAAATCTCTTTAAAAACTAAAGAAATCATAGGGAAACTTAAAATAAGATAAAATGGCAATTGCATACAAGCCAACACATACGTTTACAGTCTTGCTTTCTCTCTTGCACCCACACACTCAAGCACATCTTTCTGTCTGAAATAGTAGGGAAAAGACATCATAGCCTTATTGTCAAGAGTAATTTCTTCTCATGTGTCACTTCCAACAAGTTCTCAGAGCAGGCGGATATATGTATTGCACAAAACATCCGCACGCTTTTCTCCTTTTCTAAACCTGAACGAAACAAAGAAAAAAGCCCCTGTGAACTGCGGAGTTGATGAGCTACCTGCTGACAGCTCTTGGATGGATGAAGGCTGAACACAACTATTTGTATGCCAGTAATGTAATGGGAGTCAGCAGGGTGATTGTGTGGGGAATCAGGCTCACTTTTTCTCAGAGGAATGGCTTTTAGCCCATGCCCCTTTGCATTTGGCAATGTCAGGAAACCTGGTTTCAGCTCTACTATGGACTTTGCCCCTGAAATGTTTTGCAGACTGGGGCACTTCCCACTCGTCATGCTCAGCCTGCAAGGAGTGTTGCTGAAAATAACCCTCTGCTCTTGCTTGGGGCTTGGATGCCCTGCAAGATTGATGTCTATAGGGGCCACACAGCGATTTTATGCAGCAGGATGAAGATGGGTGTCTGCGAACTGGGCTTAGACTTGTGCATCCTTCCACACTGCATTAATACTCAGCTCTGAAGGGCTGAACTTTGGGTGTCTCTGGGAAGACAGGACCATCGTATGCTCAGGTAAGATTGGTGTCTGAGTTACATGAATAAAAGCTTGGGCCCACGCTAAGCATGCTTGGACTCTCTCTTTACAGGGGTGATCTCTTAACATATGCCTGAAGATTAACACAGAGGACTACAGGCAATTTGAGTCTTTGTCCTGTATTTAACTGATACTACAAACTTCCCTGCTCGATGTTGGCACAGGCCCTTTAGGCTTTGACTCGTGTTTGGCTCCATGAGACTCTCTATCCCAACATGCTTGGGTGAAAGACTCCACCAGCTCATTTGAAAATGAAATCTGTTCACCAGAGACACATCCCATCTAAAGAGGAAAAAAATCCCTGGGCTGTTGTGAATTTGTCTGTTCTGTATATTCATTCCTTGCTGATGGTGGAGAACTTACAGTATGCAAGAGAAGATCATTACTGTTACTTACAAGGAATCAAATTTGTTTTATTTTATTTTTTGTTTTTATTTTATTTTTTATATTTTGTTTTACAAAAGGATAAATATACCCAAGATTCCCTCAATCCACTTCCAGTGTTCCCTTCCCACTATATGAAACTACTGAGTCTGAATTGAAAATTGAAATGAAAAAAAAGTAGGTTTTTTTTTTTTATGAAGCTTGGAGGAAAATGGATTTTCAGAGCATCTCTGTTTAAATGTGTCAACATAAATGACATCCTAGCAGGTCTTTCAGATTGCATGGCATAGGCAAATAACTGCTAACTGCTATTTATTGCATGGGCTGTGCAATTTTTTACCTAGCTATTTCTGCTACATACAGAATAGATGAAACAAATTTTCCTTGTGCATTTATATAGTGCCTGTCAAGGGATGTGTGCGGTAGTCCTCCCATAATGCTTATTTGCACTATGATTCCTTATCCAGGATTTAACCCCTCCCAGAGGAAAACTCCATCACACCTGTGATACCTATTACAGACCAGGCCAGGTTCATGCAATGTTCTGTCTGATAGGATTCATGTGTCGTTTTCCCTCCCTTTGGCGTCTCTAATCTCCTCCTTTGCAAAGGCAGCCTAAGGCAAGTCTATCACCAAGTTACAGGAGAGACACCTTTCAATTGGCATTAGAGGGGTGTGCACTAACTCCTTATGGTCTCCCAGTCTTCAGCTACCAGGTTGCTTCAAAAGAAACATGCAAGAGAAAATTATTAAAAAGAAGAAGAAAAATAAGTCAAGTGAGGCCCAACAAGGAATCTCAAGTGCTCTACACGTGGATAAAAATAGAAATGTATGTAAGCCCATGAGGGTTAATTTGATAGAGTTTTGATATTAAGGAAAAAAATTATTTCTCTATTTCTTCTCTCCTTGCCATCTGTATTACCACCACTGTTTGCTCCACTGGCTTTGGGTATTCTCTACTAGTATGTTATTTATAAAACTTACTACGCCCCAGACAGTCCTCTGGGTGACAGTATCACTTCTGTTGCTTACAGCTGTCATCAGAGGACAATGCACATGTCTGAAGGTACCCCGATATTTTGCTGAATCGGTTCCTGAGTTTCTTTCCACAGTAACATATTGCAATTCTCCATCACTGATCCAAACATCTCCATTTAGTGATACAGACGAGTCATATTTCTGGTGGAAACGTTGTGTGTGTGTGTGTGTGTCTGTATGCTATTTACTTGGGCAGAGCTTTTACCACTCAGTTATTTTCAGAGAAAGAAAAATAAAGGTCTTGGTACTTAGCCTACGATGACAGTTTTGCAGCAGAAGAACATGAACAAGAAAAATGAAGACTGCAGAAGTGGAAGGAGGAAATGAAAGTTGCTCTACCGACAGGGCTACATGAATTCAGCAATGGGTGGATTAGGCTGAGTGTTATCGGTGATGATGAAACACAGCAGACTGTGGTAATGAAATATTTATGAATGGGGAAATGATACTGCATTCTGCAGTGCAGCACAGGGGAAAGTGAATTTTCAAGAATACTGTAATAGCAAAGCCCTCCATTAATTATCGAAAGCAAGCTGTAATGTCAGTTACTATGACAACAGGGTCCCCTATGTATTTTGCACCATTTGGGGGGTGGGAGAGGTGGGTGAAGAGAGGGCTGCTTCTATTTACTGGAGTGCATTCCATTTCTTTTTTCCGTCTTTGTTGTTAATTATGACTGTCTCAGTCTGTGACTATGTGGTTAATTTCAATGATAAAATTATAAAGTGGCTATTGGCTAAAATATAGGGAAAATCTTTAATGAGTGGTAATGGTCTTTTTGTTCAGGAAATAGCTAAAGATGTCCCTCCCCATATTAAGGTGCAGGCTTTTGTCATTATTAATAATCTTATGTAATATTAATGCATGATAATGTAATAACAAAAAGTGAAATGCTACTAGAAGTATTATTAATAATATTTTTGTCTGCATTAGGCTTTGACCCACAAAGCTTTCTAGAAGCAGTGATTAATTAAAATGTTGGTGTTGATATACTAAATCCACCACTACATTTACAGATGGGATAAGGGAATGTACACCCCCTGCCCACGTATTTTTAATTACTACTTATTTGGTTTCCTAAACCCATGGTGCTCTTTGACATTTCCAGTTATCCTTAGCACAGCCAAGGTTTTTTCCTGCCCTCACGTCTGCCTGATGCAGTGCACATGAGAAAACCAAGGTGTAGACCATGATGAGGAAGAAGGATGTCAGCTGGAACATGTCTTACTAAAGCAGCTCTGCCAGCCCTCCAAATAGCACACAGTTGTGGAAAATATGTCTATAAATAGTTACTAAGGGAAATAGTTTATGTGCCCTTCAGTCCTACTGGTCCAATGACTACAGGTGCAGGAGATGGATGGGGACAATAGCTGACCAGCTCTCGCTAGATAGCATTTTCTACTGCCACTGTAATAGGCAGAGGAATCCTCTGCATGGACCATTGATCCAGGCCAGTCAGACATTTCTTATATTTTTATCTTCTTATTTTTAGGCTTAGTAATGCATTTCATCAATAGTTACCAAAGGCCTGTACAGATGTTCTTACTGTAGCTCCTTTCCAGGTGGGCAAAATGTGCTACAGATCCATTAAATGGCTTGCCTAAGGTGATACAGGCAATCAGTAAGAAGGCAGAATGCAAGCCAAATGACCTATTTCCAGCTTTGGGATCTTCTTCCATGACATGCAACAAACCCCTGCTACTCAGCTCTTCTAGGAGGGAAGGTATTGCAAAGGTAAGAAGGAAAAATTGTTAGGAACCTGCAGTGTGAATGCTCTCTTGCAAGTAGCTAGAATGCAACAACTTCTGTTAAGCATTTCCTGATCTTACATGACAAAACAAGCCATAACTTGGCTTCTTAGCCCTGTGCATCTGTCTGGGGGGCCACAACCCTGACTGGTTGAAGGGCAAGTCAAACATGTTGGGGTCAACAGGACTTCTACATCACCACTTAATAAGAGATGCCACAAAGGACATGATTCTTATGTGTGGATATATGTGCACGCATATACATGCATGCATGCATATGTAAATGTTTTACATATGCGTAGAATACAATGGATTGTACTCTGGAGTGCACATTGTCTCAGAGAGGAAGGATTTTGCCTGATTTTCATATGAAATTACTGAATGGATATCGAAGAGAAATGTATTTATTATTTTTTTATTACGGCAACCTCTTCTTGCAATTCAGAGCCCTCAACTCCTCTTTCCTCGAATGCCTTATTGCTATCCTAAGGCAGAAATCACCTGCCTTGACATGGGTCAGTTCGGACCTAGGAGTTCTCCATGCCCTTTAGTAGCCTGTACAACCACACAAATGAAAACACAGCACTGTGACAATGATGTGAACCCTGTGAGCAATAAACAACAGAGTAACGTAATCCATCCTCCTGACGCCTGATGAATGGCTGTGGGAAGCCGGCAGGGAAGGCAAGAGCTCTGTTTTCACTGTGATGAGAGCTGCCCCAAAGGACCGATATGGATGTGAGCTTTCCTCTCGTTGGCTCCAAGGCTAGAGGCATACAATAAATTGCTCAGGCTACAACTGATCCTTACAAACAATGGGGGAAGGACAAACATAGTAGGTATGGGAAAGAAGAACAGGTAATACTGGTTTAACAGTTTCAGAAACCTGACAGATAAGTAAAGGTTCTGGTAACTGATTAGTGAGGAAAAGGCAAGGAGTAGTTGTGAGCAGGGGAAATACAATAATATTCCTCACAGTGTATGGAGGTCTGCCAGAGGCAAGTCAAACATACTAATCCTGTCCTGACAGGCAGGGATGGATGTACATCCCCTGTAGTTCTGCCCTATGCCAGGAGCTCTCCATTCCTATGCATCTTGTTGAGTATCTGTCAGTAAGGAGCATGGTTGGGCTTCAGGGAAACCTAGATCCAGCATTCAGAGCCATGTCATCTGGGACACAGGATGGGGAGGACTCAGTGTGCTGCAGAAAAAACATTAATCACAGGTCTAATTTGAGTGTAAAGAAAACCATGCCAACCCTTTGCTACGTAGAGGGCCCTACCTAAGCCTCTGTATTTAGTGATGTCTGATGGCCCATTTCAGAAAGAGGCTGAGCTGGGCATGTCCCCTTTTCCTCTTCTGAAAGCTTTTTTGTTGGCAGCCTCCTCAGGGTAAATCTTGAGTGTGCAAATGTGTGCGAGTGTTCGCACATGTGTGCAAACTTTAGTTCATTATCACATACTTAGGGTCATCAGGGTGGTTGCAGGAGTAATCTGGCAGCCATGTAAACTTTATCTTCTCTGGAATGGAAGGCGTTGTTAGCACACCCTTGGGTCCTGAAGATGCATCAGCCAGGTGAGGTAAGCCTCTGGGTTTACTTTATCCCTGCCCTCTGGCTTTGTTTTATCCAGCCACTGCTGGCTACAGTATAAATAACCTTGTCTACACAAGGATTAACCCATGAGGCAACCTGTGTCAAAAGCCATCCATGGTGTCTCAAGGAGGATGGAGCTGAAAGCTACCGTGCTAGAAAGATTTGCACAAAATCTTGCAGTCAGTCTAAAATAAATGTTAAATGTTTATAACACAAACATTTAGAAAGAGCCCAGACCACGTTCATGGATATTTTGACCTGTTGAAGTGGGACCTCCATCACAAAACTTGAGAATGTAACCTTTGAATGGCACTAGGAAAAGCACTGCATGAGCCCTCAGCAAGTGAAGGCTGCACCTGCGTCTGCCCAGTGTGTAGGAGAAGGGAGTGAAATCAGAATGGGAGCTAGTTTCTGGTTGCTTCTGCTTCTGACAGCCCCCAAGGTACAAGAGGGTTGAAAAAAAAAATCCTTGCATTAGATGCATTTGCATCACTCCATAAATAATGAATAACAACAGATCGAGCAGGGGCTTCCCTCAGAGGAGTGAAGCCATAAGGGAGGAAAGCTGGAACGGGAGGCTGTAAGTTGCATTAGCGCATTTCTTCCCTAGATTCTGTGTCCTTGTTGCAATTCAGCACATGCAGGCGGCCAGCCCTGCCTGAGTCTGCAATAGGAGCAGCCTTCATACTAAATCAGTGAGCAGAGAAGCCCCCTTCATTAGCTGAGGGATTTTATGTTCGTGCTTTGGGTGTTTTTTCTTTTTAGAGCTATTCTGTTTGGTTGCTGCATGTACTGCTGAGAGAGGCAGGGAAACAGGGAACACTTAGTCAAGGGCAGAAATATTTGGATGCTGTCAACAATAAAAGGAATCCCTGAAAATTGCAGACATTTTCCACAGTAGCTATTTTCTCTGCCTGCAATGCCTTGTATGCTCCATACTGAACTACCCTGAAGTGCAATTAAAATACTTCAGTGTTTGAAATCTGGAAATCCTTGGTCCCACAGTTTTAATATCATTCCTGGCAGTGACAGCAGAGGGGAGGAAACAGGGATTTATTCTCACCATGCTACAAGGGGATTTACCCCAGTGGTTCTCATCTACTTCACTGCAAATCCTTTCCAATCAATATGTGGACAGTGCTGGTGTGCAGGAGGAAAGCAGTGGTGCTGGTGATGCTTTCATCACCCCTGCTTCCAAACAAGTAATGAAGGTGTAAACGCCTTCCCTCTGCAGCCCCAAGTCAGCTGGTTGCTATGTGTCCTGCTTTTGGCAAATCTGGAATAATTTATCTTGACTCCTATGGGAGGTGTTATAAAGCAGCTCTGCCTCTGAAAGTTCACTTTTTCCCTTCTTCCAGAAGCAGGTCAGCCCTGACCTTTGAATGCAGAGTGAGGATGGAGCCAACACAACAGGGTTTGGTTTGGGTCTACAGGTAAGAACCAGTGACAAGATATCAAGAGAAAGCTGTAACCCCTCTACCAAAAAGTATTGGAAAGCTGCAATACATAAGGTCACTGTAACCAGCAGGGAAGCAAGGAAAGCTGGTTTGTTCTTCCCTTGGCTCATCTTGGCTCTCTTGTACTTTTGCTGCTTCCCACAGTTGCCAGGCAGGTATGCATATGTGCCCAGGTGTACATTATACGGGGAGAAGCATTCAGGGAGCTGGGAGGACTCTGCGTTTTTAAGCAAACATTTAAATGATGGATATCAGACTTTTCTTAAAAAGCATGAGCTTAATTTAAGACTCAGCAGCCAGGCTGAGCCAGTTCACTGCCCGGGTGAGTAATGAGAGGCCCCGATACCTGGACTATAGCCTACTAGGTGAGAGAGGCTACAAGTCATCATCTGGGTATTTAAGAATAGTGTCCTTTATGATCTTCTGATTCATGGGCAAGGAGCATCACATAACTCACTTAAGTTTGTAACACTTACAAAGCCCTGTGGTGCCATCCTTCAAAGTTTAGCTACAGCAACTCTCTAACTCCAGGTTCAGCTGAATAGGGGCTTGGTTCAGCTCTTCTTGCTTATAATTAGCTAAAGCACTTAACTGCTACAAGACAAAAAGAAGAGTTTTCCTGCCTAGGAAAATTCCTGATGACAGAAGCATAATCAACACTGAGCAGCAGAAAAAGAGAGAGAAGAAAAAACAGATCCTTGTGGTTGCTGGTGTCGCCCCTAAAGCTGCTCACAGCTTTCTACTGCTGCTGCAGGCTTTCCCTCTAGCTATGGGCCTGCCGAGAGAGCACCTTACCTACTTGGTGCTCTTGACACTCAGATGCAAAGGGAATAGTGAGTGAGGATGGTGTATTCAGTGTCCTGGGGCTAGAGGAGTATCATCAGATGAGACACCTGTGGTTACTGGCAAATCAACTGGAAAAGCCTAGACCTTCAGGCTGTTATGTCACACATATGGGTTTACCAGGGATGGTGGCTGAGGCTGCAGCTCCCCACGCCAGCAGCACCTATAGCCAGCTAGACCATAACTGGTCCCAGCAGCTACTGCCTGTTAACAGACTGTGTGAGCACTCATAATACACCAGTACAAAGACAGGTAAGATTTGTCTGATGGTGATTTATATACCCTAAAGGCTTGGCACAAAAGCAGGCAAGAAATGATCTTATGATTCACAAAAAAAGCTGAGCTTCAGGGACAGTGAGCTGCAGCACAAGGAGGATTGAAAAATGGTTGCAACTTTAATGCCTAGACATACCATTAGCTCTGCACATGTTCATTTGTGGAAATCCTATCAGTTGAGAAAGTTTTAGAATTTTAACCCTTTCTCCCTTTTCTATGCCCTAGTAAAAGTCACTCCTGCTAATGGCAGATCTGTTAGGGAAAGATTAGCCAAATTAACAGTATTTGGGGGGGGCAGCAGATTTTGATGCTGCTAGCACATTATCACCTCATGCCACTGCTAAAACAGTCTTTACCAAGGGTATATGCTGAGACGTGAACCATTTTCTGTAAAGAGCTATTTATTAAGCAAGGAGAGCCTCAAGATAGAAGTAAGTGTCTAGATTTTCTGGGAGGTAAAGTAAAAATCTTTGTAGGTTAAAATTAGCTTTCAGATTGCGAGGGTGAAACCACCTGAGGTTAGAGCCTTGCTGCTTTTTAGTAGGCAAATGAGATATTTCATGAAGAATTTCCTTTATGTGACTATTGAAATGAATCTCATCTTCCAGCATCACCTTCTGTGGTGTGAGGTGTCTCTCTCCACAGGAGGAACAAAGCAGGGAGCCAGGTGAGATTGCTGGGGAAACAATGAATTCCGTCCATGCCATGGGATGCTTTGCAGTGAAGTGGGTATTGCCATTTATTACAAGTGCCCTGCTATTAACTAGTCATTGTAATGTATTAAACTGAGGGATCTCACAGGGCTCTTGTGCTTCCTCAGAAGTGTGCCTCTATCATCTCTGAAGCATTGTTTGAGCTGAGCATGACGGCACTTGTCAATGGAGCACTTGTGGTGACGTGTGAGTACTAATGCCCTGTTTAATTCTCCTCCATCAGCCTGCTGCATTTTCTTTCAAATTTAGATGTGGATTTTTCTACCATGTCCACTCCAGAGGAGGAAGGCTGTGTTTGCTATGGTCTTTGTTCTGCTCTTTGCCTTTGACATGACTTGGTCCCTGACTGTCTGTGCCCCAGCCCTTTACCAGAATGTGTCCTGACTCATTTTTCTCTCCATTTTCCTTTCCAGAGGACACGTCCTGACTCTAGACACTGAGGGCTGAACAGCAGAGCAGAGACAAATGACAAGGATGATCAGAGATACAAACCAGCTTTCTCAACAGGAGCAAATAAACAGATTGGGGGTCTTCAGCCTCTGAGACTGAAAGGAAGTAGGGTGAAGACTTGCTGGGGGATGAAACGTGAGGGGAGGGTTGCAACCATTTCAGATGGTTCTTCACTCCCTCCTTCATACTATGGGCCATACACATAAGCTAGCATGTGGCAGTCTCAAAATCTGCAAAAGGAGGTACTTCTTCGCACCACAAATAGGCTGAGGGAATTCCTTGCCACAGGAAGGTGCAGGTGCAGGAAGTTTCTAGGGGCTCAAGGGATCATGAAGCATGTTCACACAAGAGAAATCCATTGAGAGTTGTTACATACAAAGGCTTTGCCTCAGGATCAAGAAGCCTCTGATCTGCAAGCACTTGAAAGCTTAGAAAATATTACAGGTAGTATCACTCTATGCTTGACTCATTCATATGCTCCTTCCCAGGCATTTGGCTTCAGTCACTCTGGGAGACTGGGGTAGATGGATGCCTGATATAACATGGAGTGGCTCCTCTTGTGTGCACCCTGTCATTACTGCAGCACAGGCCCCTTTAGTGTTAAAAGAGCAAAGCCAAACTGCCTACG
Source organism: Forpus xanthops (assembly GCA_032466535.1). Classification (NCBI taxonomy): domain Eukaryota; kingdom Metazoa; phylum Chordata; class Aves; order Psittaciformes; family Psittacidae; genus Forpus; species Forpus xanthops. The sequence goes on along the minus strand of JASSUY010008203.1, from coordinate 32,182 downwards.
ACCTTCAGTAGGAGCCAGGCTAGGGAGTGCATCATCCCAGCAGGGTAAAGCTGCTGACACTGTGTACAAATCTGCTCCTCTTCCAATATCTGTCCCTTTCCATTTGGAATTATGGTCTGCATTTCACTGACAGAAATTATTACCAGCATCCACTAAATGTTGGATACTTTATGTGCCTGATATATGATTACTTCTGGAGTACAGGAGGCCTTCCCTTTTCAGTGGCCATTGTACTTAGCAGGCACCATTTGCTGCAGATACAAGACCACTGAGCACTCTCTATTGTACTATTATCATTGCTTGTTATATGTACTTACTGTAATTACTACATTGTTATTTTTGTTGTTTCTGTTGTTATTTAATTGCTAGCAAGGTTTAGTTTTAATAATGTTTATATAATAAGCTTTTGTTTAACCTTTGGTTTTCTCTGATGCCGAGTGGCTTTACTGTGCTGAGGTTGACTTGTATCTGTTGGCAAAGTTACAGCACAGTTTAACATCTCAAAACCTTGTAGGACATGCTTCCTTCCTGGGCCAGAAGGAATGAATATGAGGGTGTCAGTGATATTGGGGTGTGCTATTGGAGTGTGCCCAGCCTCCCAGAATGCCTTGGCCTTCTGGGGTCTCAATGATCCCCACAGGACTTGAAATGCAGTAGCTGCAAGGGAGACAGCTAATGAGGAAACTTCTCTGTGGTACCAGCTTCGTTGTCAGGAGCATTATCTCTTAAAAGGGCTGATTTATTTTCTGTGCTGCCTATGATGCATGAAGCAGGGGGCTGAAAATCTATTTTAATGCCAGTGAGTGGTGTCAGGTGAATATGAGCTGACATAGGAATCCAAACAATTAGAGCAGCTTCCCTTGACCCGATATTAACAAAGGGTTTTCTGCAAGCTGTGATAGATGTAGATCCCCAACCATTGATTTTTTTGGTGCCTGTCCACGAATATTATGATAAAGTGTTGTTTTTGTGAGGTTACTTTTTTTTTTTAAAGAGAGTTGAGTTACTGCAGCTTTGTGAGATATTGGTGATGTAGTTATCTATGAGCCATCTAAGTACCGTGACACACGGAGCATAAGAATTCATCATGCTTGTTATTGTCCTTTTACAAATGACTTTCTGCCAACCAGTCGAAGCTTGGGACTAACAATGCAGCCTCACAGAGGTAGCTGCACACCATCTTCTGTGCAAGGGTCTGATTTCATCATAAAAGATGTACTTCATGGGACCATGGAAATGAAGCTTTTCATGAAGCAGAGAGGGGGTGAAGGCTAAACACTGAAGTCAGGAGAGGACTGCAAATACAAATGTGACAGGAGGTTAGGAGAAAATATTTGTCAGTAAAGTTAGTAAATGTGTGTCCAGACACACAGGGAACTAGAGGAAAGCAGAGAGATGCATTTTTATTTGAGAAGACTCCCTGATGTCTTCATGACACCCCTTCTAAGCTTGACTGAGCTTTACGACTCATGGGTCCTTTGCAATTAGTTTCACCTGCGCCTGAAGTCTTCTGTTTTCCTCTGACAGCAGCACCTTTCCAAAAGACACAGTTGACTGACTTACAAAATATTTTTTCCATTATTTCAGCCCTGATTATCAATTCTATTCCCTGGGGTATATGGCCCTGAATGTACCCTTTTCTCCTGTCATCCATCTGTTGTGTCTGTCCAGGAATTCTTTCATGTTTCAGCTTCATTTTCCTCTCTCACACCTGGATGACTTAATCATTGAAACATCCAACCATAAATACATGGCATCCATAGAATTGCCAGGGACCCCTTACACAGCCAACAAGGACCCTGGAGACAACAATGTGAAGGGAAAAAAACCACGGAATTGAAAATTGTGTGCTTAGGGCAGCGAAGACTGAACTAGCTCATCTGAGAGGCAAGTCTTATTAATTGAGGCTTGAGGCTGTGCCTGGCTCCAAAGGACACTAGTGAAGGAGTCTCTGAACCGCACCATGTAAGTGAGTCTGCACACTGTATAAATGAAGGGGTAAGAGTGCTCAGATTTGCTGCATTGAAGTATACAGGGTGAAAGACACTGGTTCAGGTGTTCCATCAGTTTAACCAGAATTTGATCATCCCTGTTCAAGGGTTATTCCAGTGTAAAATTAGCCATGGTGCAGCCAGCATTCTTTCAGCAGCAGCATTACTTTCATTGTAGGAAAGCTTATCTTTTAAATCCAAGGGGCAGTTGAAACAAGGGGAAGACTGTACCTTCTAAGTGGAGAGGATATTATAGCTGGTGGGTGGTTGCTGAACAGTTTTGTTGAGTCCTTATCCCACTATTACTGGCCTAAGGAAAGACATTGGAGAAGAAACTCTGAGTCTCACAGGAGTGAATGGGGACAACACCTAAATCCATTGCTTGAATTACCTTTTTTGAAAACTGCAAACAAATCAGAGTCCATTTTAAGGCAGACTTTGGAAAATCTAAGAAATTGACACCAAAGCCACAGAAGTGGGGGATGAAGACCTTGCCATTATATTTGTACCAAGCATTCCGGAGGAACAGAAGAGGGATAACACCTTGCCTGCAGTTGAGGGAGCATTGCTGGGGCTATGTGTGCCACCAAGGACAAGTCCTACCCAGCCCCTGCCTCCCAGGGTGGTTACAGTGAGTCCTCTTGCCTGAGAAGGTACAAAACCAGGAGCAAAATATCATCCTTCTCAATTAATTTTCTTTTCATGACTGATGGCCTCTTTTTGTTTTGCCAGACACACATTCCACAGAGAGAGGGGTAAGAAATAGTGCTGTGGGTGGTGAAAACCGCATTTCTTCTGTCATCCACCAGTGGCCAAGCAACTGCATGTACCAGCTTGCAGATGAGCAGGGACCCACTGGTTGCAAAGGCAAATCTGCTGGACTTGCAGTGGTAAGCACTGGTAGAGGGTAGAGAGGAGGTTTTATGTAATGATCTGCATCGGCATCAAAGCATCATTTATCTTACAGCACAGATAAACTGTTAAAAAGCAGACCAGGACACATTGTCTCAGCAATGCTCTATTTAGCACAGGTTACTCTAGGCTTTTTATACAATTGGTAGAGTTATCATTAATTATGTTACCCCAATTGTCCTACTCTGCCCTGGTTAAATTACCCTTTTCAGTCACTCCTGCTCTGTCAGATTTCTTTCTTATTAGATGTCCTCCAGTTTTTCTCTTAAGACATTATCATGCTTTTCAGGGGAAAATAATTTTCTGCTGTCTGTAGAGCAGTGAGGACCCCTCTCCCAGCTTATTCCCTGATTTAGCCCTGCTGCTACTTTCTCATTTCATCATACTGTAGGTGGGGTATGTTAATCCAGGTCTGGTGGTGTCTTTTTCATGTGGATTGCAGACTGTGAAATGTACTATCTTTAAGTCATAAAAAGAATGTCCATAAGCAGCAGAAGCAATAAGATGTAGTTTCCTAAGTACCTGTCCAGAGATTGAACTCTTCTCTCTAGTAAGAGCTGTATTGGCACTGCTGTTTTCCCCTCAGTGAGGTGATTAATAATGCTTGTTTTCATTACTCAATGCCTTATCAGTTAATTATATAGGAACTTTACATTTTTTATGCCTTTCCCATTCTGTCAACTGGACAATGGCTTCAGAAGTGATTGTGGAAGGTACTGGTTGTGACAGAAACACAGGGGTATTATCAAAGAACTTAGTAGTGGACCTAGTTTCCTTATGAAGTAAGTAGAAAAATTTGCAGTGAAAGTGTACTTCTTGGTCTTCTCAAACAGAGCAGGTGGTAGGATACACAAAGTCTTGATTATTAGTGTGCTTGATAACAGTATATAGTCTTGTCTCATCCTGGCTAGAGAAATAAACCTTCAGCTTTCAGCAATGGCAAAGCTACTGAAGAAGAGTGAAGTGGAACAGATTTTGGTTTCATCCATCCCATCTTGGCTTGCCAACAAAAACAAAATGCGCAGCAAAACATTTTGCAGAATCCTTGTGAACTACATAAATCATTATCAAAATAGCTTTGACATCTGTGCCCAAGCATCTGTCTGGCATGATCCTAGGAAGTGTCTCAATTCCAAGGGAATTTCTGGGAAAAGTTTAGGCCAATTGCATTGCAGATGTTTCTGGGCAAGCTCCTGTATTTCCATAGGTGTCACTTTCAAAGAATAGAATTGTAAAGCAAACTCTTCTTTAGAGCTGAGGAAATCAGTCCCTGGTGATGGACATAATCACATTGCAGGCAGTGTGATCCTGCCAGGAGTTCAGCAAATGGCATCAGAGCCAGTACCAGCAACTGTACTCTATTTGGTGGCTATAGTTTGTAAGAAGAAATGCATGTTGGATCCTATCATGACTGTAAGCACCAGAGATGCAGATGAAGTAAGAGGTGTTTGGAGGTTTTTTTAATGTTTTATGGATTTATTCATATTAAGAATAAAAACTAATGTCTTGTGGGACTAAAAGGGACATATTGTCCAGTATCCCATTCCTGCCAACGACCAAGAGACGTTAATGTGGAAATAGTGGACGAATAGGGAATGCAACCCCAGGCTCCAACAAATAGCAGGTCAGATGTTTCCTAGGTTGGAAATATTGTCCCTTTATTTAACAATCTTCAACAGATTTTCTTTCCAAGTAGCCATCCAGTCCTATTTGAGCCATATAAAAATTAGCATCCACAGCATCCCATGTCAAGAAGTTCCACAGCCTCATTAAGCACTCAGTGAAAACTATTCCTTCACATTTCTTTTGAACCTGACAGCTTTGCTTAACATCCCCTGCTTCTTATCCTGGGAAGGACAATGGCTAATCAATCTCTACTCTACTGTTGCTGATTTTCCAGGTTTTCCTGTTTTTCTACCAATCTCCTTGTACTCAGCATTGCTGATTATAGAATTAAAGGCATTAAGTCATCACAAAATAACTTGCCTTCTGTCATGCATTCCTAAACCAGACAGCAGGATCCTCCAAATTCAAAAGCATGCCCAGCAATGATACATCAACAGCATCTTTTGTGTATCTTCTCCGCAAAAAGGATCTCTGGTAACTGGGAGCTGCAAAGTGTTTGGAGGAAGGCAACCCTCATTAAAACTTTGCTGTGGTACTTCACATAGGTGGTTCTAAATGCATCGCTCTCTGCCTTGTGCAATGTTTGTGTGATTTCCAGGGACATAAGCAAAAGCAATTTGTACTGAGACTCTTCAATCAACAATAAAAAGCCATTATACAGCTGGAATACTTGGCCAGTGTTCTTGGTGCAGACGACAAGTTATGAACAGATGTGTTCCAATATGAAACATCTGATTAGATGTCTAGTGAAGATGGTTGAGAGGCAGACATCTGCAGAAATTAGGGCAGCCTTGTATTTCCACAGGAGACTGCTCACTTTGCACAAATCTTGATGCCAAGGAAAAGTCTCTGCTTTGTAGAGGCACTGAACCTGGGAGTAAGATTGCTAGACCCTCTAAAAGGACACCAGACTCGTGATGGTGTGACTTTGATTTAGTGAATTCTTAATTGTGCAGAAAAGCGGTTTTGTTTTAACACAGGAGCTTTTAAGTTGTGATGCTGTTTTCAATTGCTTGTCTGCTGCACTGAAGAAAAGATAGGGAAGACCAGCAAGTGGGTGTAACAGCTGGGTACCTGGACTTTGAAAGTATTGGAAAAAGCTGCCTGCTGTTTCATTCTCAGCCTGTTGCTGCATACATTGAATACAAAGATTTAAACAGTGAAATCCCTAGCTGGTGTCAAGTCTAACAGCCTGCTACATACTGTCTTGCTCTGATACATTTGAACTCCCCAGTCCTCACTACTAGTTTCAGAGGCTGAAGAATAGCCCTTGGGATGTCTCTTCTCTCTAATACAGGGTGCTGGCTGATAACAGGAATGCTGCTTATCCTCTGTGTTTATCAGGGTGCAGGCAATGAGGAGGTGTTAGTAGGTGGTGGAGCAGAGCCATTGCTTGGAAGCTTCCTGTGTGCCTGCAGCACAGACTGGCAGAAGCTGAAGAATAGTTGAAAGCTATTTCTGTTACATCTCCTCGGAATGAGATATATTTTTAACAGCCTTTCAGCAGTCATAGCTCACATCCAGAACCGTAGCAGGGATGAAGGATGGACAGCAATATTCCCTGCTAACATCTTTTTGCTTCATTATGAAGAGGTCTGTTTTTCAGTCACCATGTTCAATTCCACATGTGCCAGGTAGGCGCTCCCGTTCGGGCAGCCACCTGGGGAGGTTTATTTTGTGAGCAAATACCAGGTGTGTATTTCTCAGAGAACAGCCATCTAAGGTTGAATATTTGTAATTGCTCCCTGTCTCTGGCATGTGAACATGTCACCTAGATGTAAAAAGCACATAAGCTCCCCATCCTGCAAACTTCTGGTCCCTCAGACAGATAGATTGCTATTTTCTCCATTTGTTTTGGTCAAGCTACTCTGTAAATGAAACCCCATATTGTTGGTCATACAAATAAAAAGAAGAGATTGGAAAATCCTTGGGGCAGAGGCTATCTTTATTGGTGCCTATTACAGCTCACACATACCCCTGAGAGGCAATGCCTCATAATTAATTGCTAAATAATTAATAAAAATATGAAGCAAATGCTACTCAGAAAGTAATTAACCTCCTTATACTTACAGGGAATTCCTATGGAATGGAAGAGTAATTAAAGGCTCTTTAAACGACACAGAAAAACTCCCACTGACTTCAATCAGGACAGGTTTAGGAATTTAATCTGCTAGGATTTCCTTAGATATAAAATAAAAATTACTTTATTCCTGTAAGTAAAATTTCCAAAGCTCGTGTTTTTGGTTAGTCTATACAGGTGTGCAGCCTGGATGGATGATTTTACTTTCATTTAATTCAATTTAGGATATCGTAAAGCAGTTAGTCATAGGGTGTGTCAGCATTTCCCTTGGAAAGCAAGCCAGGGGCTAATTCATGTTGGAACAAGGGGTTCTCACAATTTCATTCAAGCAGTATCATAAAATGCACAAAAATAAGGCCCAGATGGCAAAATTACTTTGCAAGATGTAACTTTAGGTAACACAATCCATCCACAAAGGCACAGAAAGGGGTGTAGCATCTTTTTTTGTTCATGCCTGAATGAGACTTTTGCAATCATTTCAATGTTCCTTCAGATGAATACACACAGTCAAGGAGAGGGGATACGAACTTTCTGGGACTTTGGAGCTGTCATTGGTGAGAGAGCTGAAAACATCAGCTAAGAATATCAGGTCACACAGCCACTCAATATTACTTAATCAAGGTAAGCCTTGCAACTCTTGAATCATAACTGCATTGGGCTCTTCTTGCAAATCAAAATGAAAAGAAAGACACAACCTCACGAAGGTTGAATCAGGGTGATCTAGAGCTCTGAATTTCATCATTCTCAGCAGCGTTCATAACGTGCCCCCTCAAAGATATGTGTCTCAAGAGTGAATTGATGCACTGATAGTGAACACCATCTGATTTTCAGGATTCACCAAAGTCCTTTGTCCTTCAATTTTTCTTTACCTTCTTATTATACAGGCTATTCCTTCTCTCCTGATACCAGGTAAAGGTGAATGCATTATGCTGCTTTTGTCAAATGCATGACAGAGAAGATGAGAAAATGTCAGTCATTTTGGCTCCATCTTTGGGGCTCTAAGGAAGTCCTATCACTCAAGAAACTTCCTATTTTGTCGCCTCAAATGGACATGCCAAACTTAGAGGTTAATATTCTCTAGTAGTGCAATGGAAAATAAAGTTGTCTTATATTCTCCTGAAGCTACATTTGATGAGATCCTCTACATGGCATGACTTCACCATTTCAGATAACCTGCTGTCATGCATTCAGCAGCAGCTGTCATTTTTTCTTTTTCATAGTAGCTGGTGCAGCACTGTGTTTTTGATTTTCAGCTTGGGAACAGTGCTGATAACAC